>CM075024.1:8388667-8408957 GCA_037576675.1 Pangasius sanitwongsei | reverse complement strand
GCCAGAATGTTAAGCTATTGAACAAAACCTTTTTTGTGTCATATCTGTGATTTGTTTGTTTGCTATAAAGTAAAAAACCTGGGTGAACATCCTCTAAGTGTGGTGATTCCATAATTTTTGCCAGGGGTTGTATATGCTGGTTCTCCCTCAATGTCAAGGGGGGCAGGGAGAGAGGAGGGGAGGTGCCTTTGGCGAGGGGACCTGGTGTGACTGGCTTTAACCTGGAGACATGTGAAACAATGAGGCTAGGCAGCAGTGACATGGGAGGTCAAGTTTGTAGGTTACCTCACTGATTCTCTGGTGGATCTTGAATGGGCCAATTTAGCAATATGACAGCTTCCTGCATCCCTGGGTGACACGATATCTTTGGTGGACAGCCACAGTCAATCGCCTATTTCATAGCTGCAAATTCCTTACTTACATGGGCAATGTGTTCACCTACTCACTTCGAACCAGTTTGCGACAGCTGGTGACTTGGTTGGGTTGACGTTCCATGGGAACAGAAGGGGCTGATACCCAAGGACATATTGGAATGGGGTGAGCTTCAATTCAATTTTATTTGTATAGCACTGTTATCAATGGACATTGTCACAAAGCAGCTTAACAGAAATAAATACATTCAGGATATACATTTTAAATGTATGAATTTATCTGTAATGAGCAAGCCAGAGGCAACGGTGGCAAGGAAAAACTCTCTGAAATGATATGAGGAAGAAACCTTGAGAGGAACCAGACTCAAAAGGGAACTCATCCTCATCTGGGTGACAACAGAGAGTGCAATTATAAATAAATCCCTTCTATAACTGTGCAATACATGGAAAAATAGTGCAATTGCGTAAACAGGAAAATTCATTGCAGTTTTCACATGAAGTCTGTTTTGTTGAACTTATCCACTGTTCACTGATGGAGACTTGAGTGCAAAACTGTATGTGGCAAATGCAGTCCTAAACCATTCATAGCAATTGTAGAACTAAGCCATCATAGCAAAACTGTTCACAGGAATTGTTGTCCAAAGCCATCTTCATGGTTTTTAAGTGCTACCATCCTCAGTAATCTCAATGATCTTCAGGCTGTCCATGTGGGGCCATCCTCAGCAGCAGTGAGTGATTTCCAATTTATGAGAACTCCAACCAGAAGTCAGGCATCAGGCTCAGAGAGGTCTGGAGAGCAGAAGGGGTCAGGATCACTGGTATCTCAGGAGTAGCATGTGTAGCTCAACAGAGAGAGGGGGAGAGAGAGAGAGAGAGAAAAGGGGGAGAGAGGGAAAGATTATTAAGTATGCTTATTGTCCTGTAATGGTTAAGGGCAATGTACTTTGCGTGCAGAGTGCCAGCAGGGACTCTGGCAAGACTAGCTGTAACAGCATAACTAAAAGGGAGAGCCAGAAGGCAACAAAGACATGAGGGCAGCCTGGAACATAAAGTGGCCAGCCACTCCACAGTCAACAAACCTGAGTGAACGTGTGAGATGGGGGACAACAGCATCCAAACATCCCAGTTCCCAGCAACAATCTATGCCCATAAGCCATCCAGACCTGTTCCTTTACCGAAGAAAAAAAATATTCACAAAAGACTTGTCTAAACAAATATGTTTTCAGCCTAGACTTAAACAGTGAGTCTGTGTCTGAGTCCCAAACCCTAATTGAAAGGGTGTTCCATAACTTGTAAGCTTTGTAAGAGAAAGTGCTGCCCCCTGCTGTAGCCTTCACTATTCGAGGTACCAACAAATAGCCTGCACTTTTTGATCGAAGTAGGCGTGGCGGATCATAAAAGACCAAAAGTTCGCTCAGTTGCTGCGGCACGAGACCATTCAGTGCTTTATAGGTCAATAGTAGTATTTTATAATCAATGCAAAATTTGATTGGGAGCCAATGCATTGTGGATAAGATGTGGTCATATCTTGTGTGGTCCTTTTAGTAAGGACACTTGCTGCTACATTCTGGACTAAATGGAGCTTGTTTATGCACCTACTGGAAGAGCCAGACAGTAAGGCATTACAATAATCCAACCTAGAGGTAACAAAAGCATGAACTAATTTTTCTGCATTGTGTGATGACATTATATTTCTTATCTTAGCAATACTTCTGAGATGAAAGAAGGCTACCTTAGTAATATCTACATGAGCTTTAAATGAAAGACTGGAGTCAATAATCACACCAAGGTGCTTTTACTGCTGCACATGATGAAACAGAAAGGCCATCCACAGTTACTATGTAATCAGAAAGCTTACTTCTAGCTGCATGTTGTCCTAGTACAAGTACATCTGTCTTGTCAGAATTAAGTAAAAGGAAGTTAATAAGCATTCAGTGTCTAATGTTCTTTATTCATTCATTAAAAATAACATGTTTACAAATAATTTTGCCCAGAGGTACAAATATAAAGAAAAGAGTAGTGGGCCTAAAACAGAACCTTGCGGAACACCAAACTTTACCTTAGTATGCACAGAGAAGTCATCATTTACATCTACAAACTGATAACAATCAGTCAAATAAGTCCTGAGCCAGAAGAGGGCTGTTCCCTTAATGGCAACAACATTTTTTAGTCTATCAAGGAGAATAGCATAATCAATGGTATCGAAAGCTGTAGGCAACACAAACAAGGAGCCACAACCCTGATCAGAGGCCAGTAGTAGGTCATTTACTACTTCAATCAGCGCTGACTCTGTGCTATGATGAGGCCTAAATCCTGACTGATGCATTTCATGGATGTTATTCCTATGTAGGTATGAGCATAACTGCTGTGCTCCAACCTTTTCTAAGATCTTGGAGATAAAGGGGAGCTTTGATATAGGTCAATAATTGACAGGGGTTGAGGTCAGGTTTTTTTAATCAGGGGTTTGATAAATGCTAGTTTAAATGATTTAGGTACATAGCCAGTGCTAAGGGAAGAACTCATAATTTTTAGAACAAGTTTAACTGCTTCTGGAATTATCTGCTGAAGAAACATGTAGGTAATGTATATAGTTTACAAGTTGATGATTTTCATGAGGAAATTAGTGAAATTAGTTCAGTCTCTCCAAGGAGAGTAAAACAATCTAATTGTTGGTCTTCATTTAGGGTGGAGACATATATTGATCTAGCAGCACGAAGAGATTTTCTGTAGTTCAGGAGGCTCTCCTTTCATACTGTCAAATACTACCAATTTAGTTTGATGATATTTACGTTCTAATTTTTGAGTGGTCTGTTTTAATGTGTCCGTGCTCATTATACCAGGGCGCTAGCTTTTTCTCTCTAATTATTTTTCTTTTAAGTGGAGCTACCTTATATAGCGTGTAGCGGAATGTTGAGGTCAGTGGTCTGTTGCACGTGTTTTGAGCATTGCATACCAAGTAGTGCACACAACTTAATGACTCTATGACATCCTAATGTGTGCATGGAATATAAACTATTTTGACATGCTTTTAATTTGCTATTTTGACTTGGCAAAAATAAAACACTTGTCCTCAAGATACACAATGTCTTAGATTAAGATTCAGTCTCCTTCAATGTCTGTAATCAATCAATCAATCAATCACTCAGGTGCACTGTTTTTAAAAAAATGTTTATTAAATAATAGTAGCATATTTATGTATTTAATATTGGCCTCAAATGGCTTTCCATATTTTTGGAATATATTTACAATGCTTAAAACATGATTTATTGTGCTTACATCAAACTGTCAGACAGTGGTGCTGGACTTAATACTGCTTCTCGCTCGACCTGATATTACGTTAAAATAACTGGCTTAAGTCCAAGGTCAGAATCACATGACTGAGACACACCTCTGTTTTACACAAACTCCACACCACATGTGCAACTCTAGTGCAACTTCTGTAAAGCAAGGTCCATGATGACATGGTTTGCCAAGGTTGGAGTAGAAGAACTCTAGCGGCCAGCACAGACCCTGTTCTCAACCCTACTGGACACTTTTAGGATGAACTGGAATTCCAACTGCATGTCAGACCTCCTCACCTGACATCAGTGCATGACCTCACTAATGCTCTTGTGGCTTTATGGGCAAATCGCCAAAGCCATGCTCCAAAATCTATTTTTTATTAGCATTTTTTTATTAGCTTAGGGTTTGGTGCTATAAGATAGTAATTTCTAACATTTCTCAAGATAGTAACCATTTAGTAATAAATATCAACTGCCTTCAATTGCTGCACCCAGCAAAGTATTTCACCAGAATGAAGTAAGTACTTACTCTGGTAACCAAGAAAAATTACTGTAGCAGAGCCAAAAAAACTGGCCATAGTTCTGTCACGATAGTTTGTTTGTTTTTTTAAACATGATCCACCCTGGCTTCTGCATCAGAGCCTCTGTTGTGGCTTATCCAGTCACACACATTTATATAAATTATTAAGCTGAAAGCAGCTCATCAGACCAGAGACTAGTTACAGGGCTAGAGACATTAGGTCAGAAAGCAGAGTGTTTTCAGATTTTCATAGAACTGATCATTTCTGGTCTGATTAGCAACCTGACAAAATGGCTGAATAGCGAACTGACAGAATGTTTAAAGACAAATAAGTGATTAAGAAATACAGTATGTGTTAATTCTACCCATGTCAAATTCAAAACAGATGTGTCCATGTTGCTAATCAAAAGTGGTAACATGAAATACCACTATGAAACAAAATCAATTTGAAAGAGCTTTTGAAGCCTAAATTTGATTGATTTAAAAGTCACCATTTTGATTGAGTTTGGGTAGTAGGTGAGAATTGGAGCCAGAGTCTGCACAGTGGAGATAGAGCATGCACAATTATATAGCCAGTTGGACAGTTCATCCACCTCTCGCCTGCCCATATTGGTCATGGACACTCCCCTTCTTCATTTTGGAGCACACACAGTGACAAGCATATGAGAAGTCCCTCCCTCCCTCTCTCTGTGTGTGTGTCAAGCTACACAAATTACTTCTGAGATACCAGTGATCCTGACTCCTTCTGCTCTCCAGACCTGCCTGATCTATCCTGATGCCCTACTTTTGCTTGGAGGCAACTCTAATGAATTCTGAAATGATACTGATGCTCATACTCAAGTTCCTTTCACCACACTTATCACTGCTTGACTCTATATTATACAGTTATAGAAGAGAAATGATTTATAATTGCACTATCCAGTGTTACCCAGATGAGTTCCTTTTTGAGTCTGGTTCCTCTCAAGGTTTCTTCCTCGTGTCATCTGAGGGAGTTTTTCTTTGCCACTATCGTCTCTGGCTTGCTTATTACCATTAAATTTAAAATGTACAATTTATTAAATTTATTATTTAAAATTTAGTAATGAATTACCATATGTAATACTGTTCCACATCATTAACTACTGAAGAACAAGATATTAACACTTAAGTAAATAGTAATGGCTTTCACTTTATTCTTTAAACTAACAATCATAAATTAAATTACCATTTTTAATACTTGGTTGCAAATCCTTTGCAGTCAATGACTGCCTGAAGTCTGGAACCCATAGACATCACCATTTGCTGGGTTTCTTCCCTAGTCATGCTCTGCCAGGTCTTTAGTGCAGCTGTCTTCAGTTCCTGCTTGAGCTTGAGATGAGGTGGCATGCTTTGGATCATGAGCAGTTCCCTTCCCAATACTCTTTTCTTCCCATCAGTCTGGTACAAGTTGATCTTTGTCTGTCCATCTGTCCATATGATGTTGTTCCAGAACTGTATGGGCTTCTTTAGATGTTTCTGGTAAACTAATCTGGTCTTCCTTAATGTTGGGGATTACCAATGGTTTACATATTGTGGTAAAGCATTCACTCTTGTTTGCTGACTTTGGCACAGATACACCTAGCTCCTGGAGAGTGTTCTTCATCTGGCCAAGTGTTGTGAAAGGGCTTTTCTTCCCCAGGGAAAGAATTCATCTGTTATTCACAAAAGATTTTTTCTGTGGTCTTCCAGGCCTTGTGGTGTTCCTGAGCTTTTCAATGCATTCTTTCTTTGATTTGGCTGCACGTAATGCTTTTTTGATCTCTCTGAATTTTCTGCCAATGATGGCTTGCTCCATTAGTAACTCTTTCGTCATATTGACAGTTAAAAGCAACAGATTCCAAATGCAAATGTCACACTTGAAATCAACTCTAGACCTTTTCTCTTCTTATTTTTAAGTGAAATAGTAAAGGATAACACACACCTGGCCATTAAACAGTTACTGGCCTACTGTCCAATTACCTCTCTTCCCTTAAAA
Source organism: Pangasius sanitwongsei (assembly GCA_037576675.1). Taxonomy (NCBI): domain Eukaryota; kingdom Metazoa; phylum Chordata; class Actinopteri; order Siluriformes; family Pangasiidae; genus Pangasius; species Pangasius sanitwongsei. The sequence goes on along the minus strand of CM075024.1, from coordinate 8,402,792 downwards.
AAGCGGGGTGTCACATATAAAAGTGCTGAAAATCCTACAAAGTTCACCTGATTTGTACGTACTCTCAAATTAAAGCTGAAAGTTCATTATTTAATGTTAACTCAGATTTGGTGACAGTGGAGTGGCTGGCCGCTTTATGTCCCAGGGTGCCCCCATGCCTGTGTTACCTTCTGGATCTCCCTTCTGGTTACGCTGTCATAGTACTTAGTACAAGTAAACTACTTGTAATCTTCTTAAACCATTACAGGACAAAAGCATAGTACCTAATAATCTAGCAAAATTATTCCATCCTAACTAGGATATTTTTCCTGAGATGTTCATCAGAAACACCAGTGTCCATCCATGGTCACTTCCAAGAGACCAAGGACACACGGTATATGTGGCAAGGTATTCAGGCCATCTTCAACTACAAAGCTACATCACATTTCTGTGATGATGATGCACAATACAATGTGAGGGCAGGGCAACTTCCAATGACCAAATACTCTGTCTGCAGTGGATATGAGGAGAACTCTGTCCAGAGCTAACTCTGTCCATGGAAACCTGCTGGTCCTGACAAAATGACAGTGCTCAGGGAATGTACTGCTCAGCCTGCAGATGGCCTAATAGACATCTTCAACATCTCCCTAAGCCAAGCAATTGTCCCCGTGTGCTTCAAGATGACTATCATCAACCTGTGCCAAAGAAAACATCTGTGATCTACCTCAACGACTACCAGCCTGTTGCACACATACTTATCATCACGAAGTGCTCAAAGTGGCTAGTTATGAAACACATAAAGAGCAGTCCTCCCACCACACTGGACCCATTCAGGTATGCCTACCATCTGCTCAAAGAGGAAGCCATATCTGCTGCCATCTACCTGTCTCTGACCCACCTGGACAAAAAGGACAATTATGTGAGAATCCTGTTCATAGACTTCAGTTCAACATTCAACACAATCATCCCACAACAACTCACAGAAAAGCTGAGCCTGCTGGGCTTGAACACCTCACTCTGCACTCACCCCAGTCCATCAGGATTGACAACACCAACTCCAGCACCATGACAGTGAATACCAGCACACCCCAGAACTGTGTGCTCAGTCAGCTGCAAAGTACAGCTCTCATCACATTATTAAGTTTGCTGATGATACTACAGTTGTGGGTCTCATCAGCAACAATTACAATTTAGCATAGATGGAGGAGGTGAAGCAGCTCGCAGACTGGTGCAGAGACAACAATCTAGCTCTCAGTGTCAATAAAACCAAAGAGTTGATTGTTGACTTCAGGAGGATCTGCGTGGACTGCTCACCACTGCACATCAATGGAGCAACTGTGGAGACAGTAAAAAAAGAAAGCCCAGCAGTGTCTACACTTCCTGTGGAGGTTGAAGACAGCTAACCTCCATCCTCCCATCCTCAACACCTCCTACAGAGGGACAATAGAGACCAGCTGTCTCACTGGCTCAGTATGGGAAATGCACAGACCACATGACCCTACATTGAATTGTGAGAACAGCTGAGAAGATCACTGGATTCTCTATACCTACCACTACCACCTCTTTCAACAACTGCTGCATCTGTAAGGCCACCAGCACTGTAAATGACAGCTATTATAAAAAGACAAGGTCATTTTGTGGATTTTCTTGTATTACAACAAAACCAGACTTCACTTCCTGAAAGGGTTATTCCAGTGCTTGATGGGCATCCTATGAGTTTAGACCATTCCTGCAAGCCATTAGAAGAAGAAAAACCCTACAACAGTCAAGACAGACTGTACTTTTTGGAACAATAAAACTGTCTATGAATATCATTCTTAAAATACTTTTAAGATCACCAGTGCATTATATAGAGAAGACATTGGGGGGATGGTCCTTATCCAAATAATGGGAAAGCCTTGCACAGCTATGCACTGTTAGAGGATGCAGCACAGGATATACCCAATATGAACTTGATTTACCTTCCAATTTAAAGACGGCTTTCTTGCTTATAAGTTGAAAGATCAAATGGGGAGCTATAGCTTGTGAGATTTTAGATCAAACTCTAAGAATGGCCACATTCAGTGATCTAGTAAGATCTATTGACAAACAGGTGAAGATGGACCCATTTTTAAGTGATAACAAAAACCATGAAAAAAATGCAAAAAGAATCAGACCAATAGAACAACCATCCAAGCGTATCACCAGGAAAAGTTGTTACCACTTTTTCTCCTGTCAATGCAAATGGAAAGGAGGGCAAATCAGAGAAGGCTAATTCAAAAGATTAGAAAATGAAACTTGTCTGAAAAACAAATGATAAATATACATATTATTCATCTAAGTAATCTTATTCCAAAACTAATTTTTGGTCAGCAAGTATATCAAAGAAAATCAAAAACTGAAAAATGCTGCTTGCATAAGTATAGGCCTACCCACATCACTCAGGCACTACCTAGACAAGGCCCTCCCTCAAAACTCAGTGCAAAAACATTGCCACACTGAGGCCAACAGTCACTGTTACATTGGCTGAGAGTGGAGTGAAGTAACCAGACAACCATTTCAAGAGCTCTGCATAATTGATGATTGCATGGGGAGGTGGCTAGAAAGAAATAACCACTCAAGAAGAGATATAGGAAAGACTGAGATACTGTAATTAGGCAAGTTTCAAAGCGCTATGTATAATATAATCCTAATGCAGGCCATAACTCAATTAACTCCATTCCTACAGTGAAGTATGTTAGCGGCAGCATCAAGCTCTGGGGATGCCTTTCATCCTCAGAACCTGAGCTTCATGTCAAAATTGAAGGAAGAATGGATGGAGCAAAATAGAGGGTGAATATTACAAGAGACCCTGCTTCATTCTGAAAAAAACCCTAATGCTTAGATGAAACTAAACCTTTCAGAAGGACAGTGGTCCCAAACAAGGCCAAAGCAATTCAGGCCAAGCAATTCAGGAGTGGTTAAAAACAATAAGGTGAATGTGTTGTGGCAACTATTCTCTTACGAAGAAGGCTGAGGATAATGAGGGCAAAGCTGAGAGGGAGGACCTTAACACTATTCGTGCCTCAAATCTGATTTTACTGAGGAGCAGCTACCTCTCTGAGACAAGAAAGCTGTTTACACTACTGGAGGGATCAAACTTACAAAATAGCTTAGCAAAAATCACTTTGTTTTGGCCTCTTTTTTGAAGAAGGCGGCGGCCAAGGAAGTAAAGGATCTTAATTTGGACAGAGATAAGCTCACTTGGAGTCTAGTGGAACACAAACAGATACCTTATGTAAACTCATTCCAAATCAACAGCCATTTAGCAGAAGAGGCATACTGTCAGTGACCAACTTTGTCTATGATCCAATTGGATTTCTTGCTCCTTTGGTTCTTCCAACCAAGAGGATATTTCAGGAACTGTGCAGAACTAACTGGGGATGAGATGAAGAAATTCCATGCAATGATAGGTTAAATGCATCAGCAGCATGAGCAGATGTTTCATACTATGTATAACTTCAGGGATCTTCAGAATGCTCGGCTGCATAATTTCTGTGCTGCCAGTGAGAGTGGCTAAGCCACCGCCAGTTACCTGAGACTAACCATTGTTAGTGACCTTGTTCATGTTGTCTTTGTAATGGGCAAATCAAGAGTCACCCCTCTGAAGGTAACGACTATACTTAGACTGGAACTTGTTGCAGCAGTGCTTGCAGTTTGGATTGTTAAATAAGAATTGGAGCTGGCATTACATGAGTGTAAAAATCATTCAGATACAGGTCAAGAGATTCAGGTAATATTAACATCAAACATGAGAATGAAGAAAAAGTGTGATTTGAAAAAAAAATGTGACTTTAATTGTGGCATGGATGTTGGTACCAGATTTGAGCATTTCAGAAACTGCTGAATTTCACACACAACAATCACACAACAATAAAAAAAATATTTTAAAAAAAACATCCTGTGTGCGGAGGGTCTGCAGGCTGAAACACCTTGTTGATCTGAAAGATCAGAGGAGCAGACTGGTTTGAGCTGACAGGAAGTCTATAGTAACTCAAATAAGCACTCTTTACAATGGGGATGAGCAGAAAAGCATATCAGAACACACAACACATCAGACCATGAAGTGAATGGGCTACAATAGCAGAAGACCACATCAGGTTCCACTCCTGTCACCCAAGAATCTGAGGCTATCATGGGCACAGACTCACCGAAACTAGACAACTGAAGACTGGAAAAAGACCAGGTGATTTTTTTTTTCCAATCTTCAACTGTCCAGTTTGGTTGAGCCTGTGCCCATGATAGTCTCAGATTCCTGTTCTTGGCTGACATGAGTAGAACCCAATGCGGTCTTCTGTTGTAGCACATTCGCCCCAAGGGTTTTTACCGTCCTCTATAAACTGTAGAGACTGCTGTGTGTGAAAATCCCAGCAGTTTCTGAAATATTCAAACCAGCCCATCTGAACATTACCTGAGACTCTTGATCTGTATCTGCATGATTTTTTGCACTGCACTGCTGCCACATGATTGGCTGATTAGATAACTGCATGAATGTGAAGGTGTACAGGTGGTCCTAATAAAGTAGATGGTGAGTGTATACAGAGGACTCTGAGATCAAGAAAACAGCCTCCATATTCAGTATGTCTCTTACCAAAGATGAACACCTTGGCTGTTAGGATTCAAGGCAAGTCTCCTGAATCTTGTGAATGTGTGAGTTCTGACTCCATTCACCCACGTCAGAACAGATTATTACAGTCTCATCAAGGTAAAGAAGGGCCAGAGCATAAAGAAAAGGTATGGAGTGCTGTTCACATGTTTCATCTGCATGGCCATCCATCTCAAAATGGCCTAGAAATCATTAGATACAGACTCGTGTATTTTAGTTATTTGCAGATTTATTTGCAGAAGAGGCCAAGTCAAGAAAATAATTTCTGACTGTGGGAGAAACTTTGAATCATGGAGACTCTTCCAGACAGCTGGGGACATGTGCATTGTGTCCAAGTCAAGACAAAGAGCACTACAGTGGAGACATTTACAAATTGTTAACTGATCTTAATACCTCATTATAAGAATCACAAACCACACCCAGTGAACTCCATATTGATAATTATGTAATGTGGATTTCTCTTTATTGTAGAGATTTATAACATGTTGAATATCCAAGAATTAATGTACTTGTGTCTACAGATGGGGTGGCACGGTGGCGCAGTGGGTAGTATTACTGACTCACAGCTCCAGGGTCCTTGATCCTCTGACTGTGAGGAGTTTTGCATGTTCTTTCTGTGCTTGGATAGGTTTTTTCCAGGTTCTCCAGTTTCCTCCCAGCAAACAGTATGCTTCATCATAAACACACAATTATAAAAATATCTATTAACAGAAACGAACACCAAAGTTAACATTAGCCCACACGGTTCACTGGAAAGTAGCTTATGCTGTTGCTAATGGAGTGTCTTCATTTGAAACTGGATATTGCCCATGATATTACTTTCTAGACACTTACATGTAATTTACGAGACATACACGTGTAGTTTTCTATCACAATTTTCATGATAGTTTTTTTTTTTTTTACCACAATAACCCATATACTATAAAGGTAAATATTGCTAACGCATGTTATCAGCATGTAAAAGTATACTTAATAATTCAATAATAATAACAATTCAGTAAAATGTTTCTTGTTAGGTGTTTGTTATTATTCAGTGCCTTTCTCTCCCACACACTGGGCCATGCGGTTTGAATACTCTAGCTGTTCCATTTGAAGGAAAAACAGTAATGTGGAATGTAAACTGTGTTTACCAGAAGAGCAAGAACCACAAAATTTTAAACCAGAAATGCGTCATAGTCCTGCGTGCAAGTAGCTCATTAGGGGCTGGGATATTGGACCTGTTTTGTGTATTTCTATGTTTTGTATATTTCTGATGTTGACATGATTAGGTTTTCTTTTAGACAGAGCAATGACTGATGTAAAATGTATAAGACTAAACATTATAATTGGACGATTAGGAATGAAGGAGGCAGGGCCAGTTGGAGAGGGCAGAAAGGATATTGTTTTTGACCATGTAAGACTGGAAGAGTCAAACTGCTCTTTTGATTTCAGCGAAATACAGACTTTTGAGAAAGTACAGCTTTAATTCTTCATAGCATAGATTCCATAAGGTGTTGGAAATATTTGTGATTTTGGTCCATGTTGATTGGTCCATGACTGCATCACATAGTTGATGCAGATTTGTCGGCTGCACATTCATACTGCGAAACTCCCATTCTGCCATATCACAAAGGTGCTATATTGGATTCAGGTCTGGTGACTGGGCAGGCCAATGAAGTACACTGAACTCACTGTCTTATTCATGGAACCAGTTTGATATGACTTGTGCTCTGTGACATGGCACATTATCATGCTAGAAGTAGCTATTTTAAGATGGCTAAATTGTGGCCATAAAGGGATGCACATGGTCAGCAACACTCAGTCTGTGGCATTCAAACAATGTGCTCAATGTATGCGAAGAAAACAGTCCCCACACCATTACGACCACCTGCCTGAACTGTTGACACAAGGCAGGTTGAGGTCCATGGATTTATGCTGCTGGCACCAGATTCTGACCCTACATCTGCATTTCGTAGCAGAAATTGAGATTAATCAGGTCACATTTTACAAATCTTCGACTGTCCGGTTTTGGTGAGCCTGTGCCTACTATAGCGTCAGACCTGTCTGACCTCTGTCATCACTGGATATTTTCATTTTTTGCACCATGTTGTGCATAAAAATCCCAGGATATCAGCAGTTTCTCAAACCAGCCCATCTGGCACCATGAACCATGCCAGTCAAAGTCACCAAGATCACATTTTTCCCCATTCTGATGTTGAATGTGACTGTGACAGTGTGACATCTGTTGGATTTCAGTGGATTTCTGTCCTGCCTTCTACTACTTTACCAAGACTAAATGAAAACGAGGTATATGGAGGTAATAAATGAAGATATGAAGCTAGTGGGTGCAAGTGTTGAGGATGCAAAAGATAGGGATAGGTGGAGAGTGATGATTCGCTGTGGCGACCCCTGAAGGGAAAAGCCGAAAGAAGAAGAAGAAGAAGTAGTGTACGGTACTGTGCAAAAGTCTTAGGCGCATGTGAACAAATGCTGTAAAGCAAAGATGCCTTCAAAAAGAATCTAATTAAATGTTTCTTCATCAAAACCTCTCAATATTTGGCATGACAACCATTTGTCTTTAAAAATGCATCAGTAGCCTCAGGTACATTCTGGACAGTACTGTATGTGTTTAATGTTGATTCTCTGTCAAAATGATCCAATTTTTGTAATGAATATGAAAATTATGATATATTTAAATTTATTTATATTACAGAGATTATGTTCTAGTTATAAAGCTGATATTTATAATCTGATATTTAATTTTATTTCCCTTTAACACATTTTAGTGCCATTTCAAGAACCCTTAAACTGAGTTTCTTTTTTAAATAGATTTTTGAAATAACTGTTATAAAATTTAAATATAGCATAGATTAATTGATGAACAAAACTTGCATGTTAGAGCCCTGAATTAATTTCATTACAATCTATCACTGTTTATATTTATATTTTCTTTAAGTTTGTAACATTCAAAATTCTCATGATAAATAAATGTAAGAGTAATTAAGAACAGTTGCTGCTCACTTGGACTACAAACCAGGCAGATAAATAGTAATGTAATACCTCTCACAATAACATACACACAGAGTAGGCTTTTTCTTTTTTGCCAGTAAGATGATGGTGTGTGGTATTTGTTTTGTGCTAGTATGGAGGTCAAAAGTATATTCAGATTCTCATTAATTATTTGGGAATTTATGACCACCAGAAGCACAGTAAGAGCACCTTTACTTGACCTGTTTTTCCCTTCAATTGAACTTTTTCCATTTTTCTAGTAAATGTCCCTTGTAAATTACACACTTACGATTTGTCCTTCATTGTAAGTGATATTCCAATCCACCAGTATTTTATTTACACAATTTATATTTTGAGATGACTAGACACAGCATAAGGTGTTTGTGTGATGATTTAGGCATGCATTTTGTGTTAAGCCTAACTGGAGTTTATTGCATAAAGCCTTGCAGTTCTAGTGCAAAATTAAAGAAGCAAAATTTGGACACCAAACACTCGGTTGGTCAACTACATTTGCAGTAAGGAGAAAATTTTCATTTTATGGCAAGCTACTCCTTTGAAAGAACCCTAATCCATAACAATTATTGTTCTATTGGCTTTCTTGCCTTTTTGAAATGCCATTTAATGGCTTGTCTCTAGGGTTTAATTCAAAAGAAGAAAAAAGGACAATCAGCAATCAATCAGCATGTTCAAACAGCATGCTGTTATATTTTTTATTTGAAGTGTGTGCACTACTGCTTTTGTACTTGTTAGTACAAAACTGTATAGAGGCCTGCTAGAATAATCTTTTGCAGTGTGTGCGTGCAAGTGCAAGCCCAAAGCACGCCAAAGGGGCAGATGTAAGGAGGAAGCCACTGTCAGATGGCAGAGATGGATCTCTCCTGAGGGATCTGATAAATAAGGAAAAATATCTTTGAAAAAGGAAACGCAGCTGTTTCCAAAGGAGAAGTCAAAATATTGGTGGTTCACATTCCAGAGATACATCAGCCAAACTCTTTTTTTCCCCCAAGTTTTACTGTTGCACTCACTGATTACACAGTCCTCTAGACCATTCTCTTCGTCAGAGCTCAGTGGAAAAGGAATCCTTAAAGAATTAGATCTTTAAAAAACATACACACACACACAAGAGTTTCCTCTAGGAATTTTTGGTGATGGTCACAGTGTCCAGGAGCGATTCAGTTTACCGGACAAATAGGTGTATTTAAATGCTACTGCTGTGAAAAAAGCACTAACATTTTGGGCTATACAAAAATGACACCAAGTAAAATTAATTAATGTTTAATTAATTTTTTTGCATACAGATAGGCTGTTTAACATTTAAATAAACATAAAAAAAAATAGTCAGAAGGCCTATGAATGCAACAAACAGCCGAGAAGAAAGATTTCTGCTACCACAAAATATTACTTTATAACACAGCTACTAACATTTTATTTATCTCTGTTTTAACTAGGCTATGCTGAAATGCATTTATAGAAGCACCCAAAGTTACCTTGCAGTACATATACTTACAGCATTTAAAAAAAAAAAAAAAAACACACATATTGAACATGGCTGTTGCCAGCAGTTCATTTTCTCCATGTCTTTAGGGTAAGAAAGCTTTCTACTGCCGGCTTAAAGGTGACTGTGTCTAAAGTTAGTCTCGATTAGACTTTTAGGAAGAAGATTTTAAGGGTCTACTATTTTGCCATTGTCTGTTCAATTTCAGATATGAATAAAGTGTATATGACTGGGTGACAGGAATTTTTAATTCTGTAACTGAATAATGTATCTGGATTTTCTGTGCATGTCAGCCACCCAGAGAGTCTGTTCATCAGGATAGAACGGTGAACTCCAGCAAACACAGACATGGAGGGGCATGTTTCCTAGAGTTGCTGGGCTTCAGCTGTTACAATTCTAGCCAGACACTGCAATCCGAATCTGGAGCGAATTACAGTCACAATCTGACCTTTTTATCTACCTCGGGAATTCAGTCGAGTCATCCTTAAAGCTGCTTACATTCCACCTCAGGTGGACAAATCATGTGCTTTGGATAACATATGAAATCATTATTGGACTTGAAAATTCACATCAAGAGGCTGTCTTTATAATTGTTCGGGACTTCAAAAGGGTTAAATATGAGGAAGGTTTTACCCAAATACCACCAGCACATTAATTTCCACACGTGTGGTGATCAGACTCTTGACCATTGTTATTCTACAGAACAATTCTGCATTGTTATTCTGAAGGACAGTTACAAAGCCCTCCCTCACCCAGCATTTAATAAGGCCGATCACATATCCACTTTTAAACAAAGACTTAAACAGGATAAACCAGTTTCCCGTACATTTTATCAATAGAACGAGGATGCTAACAGCACACTCCAGGATTGTTTTGAATTTACAGATTGGCAGATGTTCCAGAATGGAGAAGATGTGGAAATTAATGACTATACAGATTCATACATCATAGATCATTCATTACAGCATACATCAGTAAGTGCACAGATGATGTAGAGTCTGTGCCAAGCTGAAAGCACAGAGTGTTGCTTACAACTCCAGGTACCTGGTGGTCTATAACAAGGCCAGATGACCTCCAGAAAGCCATCAGAATAGCTAAAAATTTTTACAGGGATAAGGTTGAATCCAACTATCATGAGTCAAACTTCATGTGTATGTGGAGCAGCCTGTGCTCAATAACAGACTACAAGAAGGAAAAACAGTGACATAAGCATGTCCACCTCACTAGCAGATGAGTTCAACACATACTATGCTCACTTTGAGGTGAATAATATCTGCACAGCTGTAAGACTTCCTGTGGACCAGAACAGCTGCACACTAGTCCTGTCTGTACCTAACGTGGCCAAATATTTCAAGGCAGTAAATCCACACAAGGCACCAGGACCTGATGGAATCCATGGTCATGTCCTCAGAGCATGCACCACCCAGTTAGAAGAGTCAATTTGTCCTGACGTTTGTCAGCCATTCTAGCATGCTTCAAGAGGACCACCATCATTCCTGCCTGAAAGATTACCACTTTGTGGAAAAAAAGATGCCAGCCTTCGACCCTGCATCGATTACTGAGGGCTGAAAAGGTACCCTCTTCCTCTTGTCCCAGCAGCCTTTGAACAGGTAGGAGGAGCAGCAATATTCACCAAGCCTGACCAAACCTGAAGTGCTTACAATGTGGTGCATATTAGAGAAGGTGATGAATGGAAGACCACCTTTATCACAACCACCGGACACTACGAATATTTGATCATGCTATTTGGGCTCATAAAAACTCCTTTGGTCTTCCAAGCATTCATAAACAAGGTCCTAAGAGAACATATCAGTCAGGTTTGTCACATGCTCAAGAAATTTATGGCAAATCAGCTCTTTGTAAAGATGGAGAAGTGTGAATTTCATTGTCCCTCAGTTAAGTTCCCCGGCTACATTCTTAACAAGAATAGAGTGAAGATGGATGGATCAAAGGTTGACGCACCCTGAAGGGACTTCAAAGGTTCTTGGGGTTCACCAACTTCTACCAGCAAATTATAAAAGGTTTCAGCTCAATGGCTGCCACGTTCACTTCACTACTAAGAGGTAAGCCTAGAACACCATTCTCCATCACCCAGATCCTTCACTCCTGTTCTTCTCCTCAGCCCTCTGGGATCTTAATGTGGCCTTGACTATATGACTAGATTAATCTAGTCATCTGACTACTGTTTACACTGCACAACTCTCTCTCTCTCAACAAAATGGTGAAAATCACAACACAAAAGTTCTCACACTGGATGACACCTCATGGTAAAGATGCACACACTGTACAGCCATTGAATGCCATTTAGCAGTATGCACAATTTTATGTACTAAAATCTTAAAAAGAAAGGACAATGAACTGGAATGAAATGGAATGTTACTGCCACTTCCATTATATGGAAGGTTTTTTGATCTTTTTTCTTATTGATCTTATTTTTCTTATTGCAGAGCACCTGCAGTTGTGAGCTCTACCAAAGAGTGATCCTTGAAACCATAAGGTCGGTAGTACTCTTGTGGGCACTGGAAAGCATAGTCAATGACTATCGGCATCATAAACACAATTAACTTGTCGATACTCTGCAACCTCTGGCTACATTACCTGTCAAGCTCCTCCATTTCAAACCAGTGATTACAGGCTAAATTTAAACTCAAATGAGTCTGAAACAATATACCTCTCACTAACTAATTTCCAACTCATTTTCACAGGACTATAACACTATAGGTCTCATAGCCTGTGCAATGTATGCTAGGTTACTACAATGATTTAGCAATGGCAGAGACAAGAAAATTCAGTTTTCATCTAAATCTTTGCTTGGCAAGGCAACGGTGGCGCCAGGCCTGCTTCTGTTGAATGGAGTGATTGCTCAAAATGCAACAGTAAGGCAGGTGCCATATTGCCAGTGCTTGCAACACGTGATGCAACAAGGTTTCCCTTGAATACATTAGTGCATCTGCATTCAGCACTTGAGCAGCATACATCTGAAGATGGTATTTCATCTTGATGAGACCATCAGTGATTCGACATGGGCATCAATGGAAGGCATCTAGCCCAGGATGCCAACCTGATCGTGATCCATCTTGCTACCTAGAACACTCACCACAGTGTTCAGGCATGGGCTAGCTTTCTGCACAAATCACCCTTTAAAATTCTCAATAAAATCCATGCACTGTGGCATAGTGAATTCTGTCTTGACTGATATTGTTCAAAAGAGTTGGCTCTGTACTGTCAGTTGCCTAATCTATCCTTCTTGATCCTATCATACTATTCTCCTTGATGGACTAGAAAATGTTGTTGGCTTTAAGGGAATGGCCCTCTCCTGGCTCAGGTCTTATTTGACTGATCATTATCAGTTTGTAGATGTGAATGGTGACTTCTCTATGCATACTAAGGTAAAGTTTGGTGTTCTGCAAAGTTCTAGTTTAGGCCCACTGCTTTTTTCTCTATATATGCTACCTCTGGGTAAAATTATTCATAAACATGGTATTAACTTCCACTGTTATGCTGATGATACATATCTGCATGTTTCAGCAAAGCCAGACGAGAGACACCAGCTTAATAAAGTTGAGGAATGTGTAAAGGACATTAAACACCGGATACTTACTTCCTTCTGCTTAATTTACTAGGACTACATGCAGCTAGAAGTAAGCTGTCTGATTTCATAGTATCTCTGGATGGCCATTCTGTTTCATCATGTGAAGTAGTAAAAGACCTTGGTGTGATTACTGATTCCAATCTTGCACCACAGTACCTGAGCAAACTTTAGGTCTTTTATGTTCCACCATGCCAACTTTGATCAAAAGGTGCAGGCTACTTGTTGGTACCTCGAATAATGAAGGCTACAGCAGAGGGCAGAGCTTTCTCTTACAAAGCTTACAAGTTATGGAACACCCTTCCAGTTAGTGTTCGGGACTCAGACACAGTCTCAGTGTTTAAGTCTAACCTGAAAACATTTGTTTAGACAAGCCTTTTGTGAATATTTTTTTCTTAGGTGATGGAGCAGATCTGGAGGGTTCATGGGCATAGAGTGTTGTGGTGAACTGGGATGTTTGGATGCTGTCGTCCCCCACTCTCACACGTTCACTCAGGTTTGTAGACAGTGGAGTAGCTGGCTGCTTTATGTCCCAGGATGCCCTCATGTCTGTGTCACCTTCTGGCTCTACCTTTTAGTTATGCCGTCATAGCTAGTCTTGCCAGGAATCCCTGCTTGCACCCTGTACATATTCTTTAACCATTACGTGACAGTTAGGAATGCTAACAAGCTCTTTCTCCCTCCTTCCCTCCTTCCTCCCTCCCTCTCTCTCTCTCTCTCTCTCTCTCTCTCTCTCTCTCTCTGTCTGTCAAGCTACACATGCTACTCCTGAGATGCCAGTGATCCTGGCCCCTTCTGCTCTCCAGACCTGCCTGATCCATCCTGATGCCCTACTGCTGGTTGGATTTCTCATCATTTGGAAACCACTCGCTGCCGCTGAGGATGCCCCCACATGGACAGCCTAAAGTGACATGAGATTACTGTGGATGGTACCACTTAGAAACCATGAAGATGGCTTTGGAACTGTTCAACTGATTTGAACAGTTTTGCTACGATGGGTTAGGACTACAATTGCTTTGATAGCTTTAGGACTGCAATTCCACAAACCATTTTGCACTCAAGTCTCCATCAGTGAACAGTTGATAACTTTAACAAAATACACGTGTAAACTATAATGAACTTTCATGGTTACACGATTGCACTTTTTTACCATACAGTATACAGTTTAGAAGGGAATTATTTATAATCGCACTATCCGGTGTCACCCAGATGAGGATAGGTTCCCTTTTAATCTGGTTCCTCTGAAGGTTCCTTCATCATATCGTCTCAGGGATTTTTTCCTTGCCTCTGCCTTGCTTATTAAGGATAAATTCATAAATTTAAAATGTATATATTATTTATATATAATTTATATATATATTTATATATTACATACACACACACTATATTGCCAAAAGTTTTGGGACGTCTGCCTTTACATGCACATGAACTTTAATGACATCCCATTCTT
>CM075024.1:8331372-8358741 GCA_037576675.1 Pangasius sanitwongsei | reverse complement strand
AGGTGTATAGGGCTATACTCTCTGCTCACATTCAGCCAAATGCTACAAAACTGATAGGACGCCGCTTCACGGTGCAGATGGATAATGACCCTAAACATACTGTGAAAGCAATTCAAGACTTTTTGAAGGCAAAGAAATGGAGTATTCTTCAATGGCCAAGTCAGTTGCCTGATCTCAACCCAATAGAGCATGCTTCTCAAGGGAGGAAACATTTGGTGATGTCCATGGGTTCCAGACTTCAGGCAGTCATTGACTGCAAATGATTTGCATCCAAGTATTAAAAATATTCCTAATATTTATGATTGTTAATTTATCGAATTACTTTTAAGCCTGCGAAAATGGAGGGCATAAAAATGTCTGTAATTCCTAAAAGGTTAATGCAATATTTTTGTTAAACCTCTTGAATTAAGGATGAAGTCTTCACTTCAATCACATCTTGATTGCTTCATTTCAACTCTATTGTGGTGGTGTACAGAGGCAAAATTACAGAAATTGTGTCACTGTCCAAATACTCATGGACCTGACTGTACATTGCCCTCATCTAACTGGCAGAGGAGGAGGTTTCACAGTTATTTATAATGCTATTCTAGGCATCATACAAAATCCTGGACATGAATTTGATGCATTTGAAGTTCTTTATTCTAACATAATGTATGTAGCCATAAAAAAAATAAGTCTACCCAGTCAATTCCACTAATTATTATTTAAAGACCCCCCCAGGGCTGTATTACTTTGTGAATTTGTGGATTTCATCTCAAACCTGGTTGTTTCTGTAGACAAAGCAGTAAATTTTGCAGACTTTAGTATTCATTTTGATCATCCACAAGACCTACTGAGAACAGCGTTTGTGTCCATTCTAGATTCAGCAGGGGTTAATTAGATTGTAATAGGACCCACTGATAAAGGTGGTCACACTCTTGATTTAATACTAACCTTTGAATTAAATATAGAAAATGTAGTCAAACTTCTACAGTCTGATCAATATCAATCATCTCAGATCATTACCTCATTTAAAATGTGTCTTAGTCATATTATATCCGCTTTGCCGTTCTACCACATCAAACGTGCATTCACATCAACTACTGCACATAGTTTTATCAATAATCTCCCAGAGTTCAAAAACTTTGATTGGATCACTGTTTGACCCCGTGGAACTTGATCAGGCAGCTGAATGCTTAGAGTCAGTATTCTAGATTAAAAGAAATTAAAATCACTTAAAAAAAAAAAAAATAATTAGAGAGAAAAAAATAGCACCCTGGTTTAACCTTCACACACATCTTAAGACAGACTACTCGAAAATTAGAATGTAAATGGCGTCAAACTAAATTGGTAGTGTTCCATGTAGATGACAATATAACCACATCAGATGAGTGATTAAAATGCTTTACTCCCTTGTCGATTTCCTCATCAAAATCATCAACTTGTGTATGTACTAGATCCCTTACCTACACATTTCTTCAAACAAATACTACCAAAAGCAATTGAGCCTCTTCTAAAAAATAATCAGTTCTTCCCTTTCCACTGGCTATGTACCTAAATCCACTAAACTGGGCAGTTATCAAACCCCTGGTTAAAAAACCTGACCTTGACCCCTGTCTGTTATCTAACTGTAGGCCAATATCAAACCTCCCCTTTAATTCTGAGATCCTAGAAAAGGTTGTAGCACAGCAGTTAGGCTCATACTTGCATAGGAATAACTATCATGAAATTTATCAGGCAGCATTTAGGCCTCATCATAGCACAGAGCCAGCACTGGTTAAAGTGGTAAATGACCTTCTACTGGCCTCTGATCAGGGTTGTGTCTCCTTGTTTTTTTTGCTTGAAATTAGTGTAGCTTTTGACACCATAGATCATATTATTCTACTTGATAGATTAGAAAATGTTGTTGGAGTTAAGGGAATGGCCCTCTCCTGGATCAGGTCTTATTTGACTGATGATTACCAGTTTGTAGATGTAAATGGTGACTTCTCTATGCATACTAAGGTCAAGTTTTGTGTTCCACAAGGTTCTGTTTTAGGCCCACTGCTTTTTTTTCCCTCTATATATGCAACTTCTGGGTACAATTATTCATAAACATGGTATTAGCATTCACTGTTCAATGCTGATGACACACAGTTACATGTTTCAGCAAAGCCAGATGAGAGACAGCAGCTTAAAAAAGTTGAGGAATGTGTAAAAGACATTAGACACTGGATGCTCAGTAACTTCCTTCTACTTAATTCTAACAAGACAGAAGTAAGTTTTCTGATAACGTAGTAACTCTGGATACAGTTTCAATTTCTGCTTCATGTGCAGCAGTCAAAGACGTTGGTGTGATTATTGACTCCAGTCTCTCTTTTGGAGCTTATGTAGGTAATATTACTAGGATAGCCTTCTTTCATGTCAGACATATAATAATCCTAATAATCTGTGTTTTCTCTCTCTCTTTCAAGCTACATATGCTACTCCTAAGTTACCCAGTGATCCTGACTCCTTCTGCACTCTAGACCTGCCTCTCACCGGAAAATCACTTGCTGTTGCTGATGGCTCCACATGGATAGCCTAAAGATCACCATGAGATTATGGTACCACATAGAACCATAAGGATGGCTGTGGATGTTCCTTCTTGGATAGCCTTACAACTGCAGAAATGACTCTGATGCTCATATTCAAGTTCCTTTTAACATAGGTAGCACTTTTTGACTGTATAGTATGCAGTTGTAGAAGATAAATTATTTACAGTTGCACTCCGATGTAAACCAGATGAGAATGGGATCCCTTTTGAGTCTGGTTCCTCTCAAGGTTTCTTCGTTATGTCGTCTCAGGGAGTTTTCCTTGCCACTGTTGCCTCTGGCTTCCTCATAAGGGATACATTTATTAAGGTAAAATTTATATCCGGATTTTGTCAGCTGTTTTGTCCACTGTTAAAAGTGCTATACAAATAAAATTGAATTGAACTGAATTGAAAATGCCCCTAGTAAAAGATGGACCTGAAGACAGCTGTGGTAAAGGCCAGGCAATGCATCACAATGGAAGAAACCCAGCATCTGGTGATGTCTATCAGTTGCAAAGGGGGACTAAATCTGAAATGAGATCTTCAAAAACACATGAATATTATGGTCAAGTGTCCATAAATGTTTGGCCATATAGTGTATATAATATTTTCTGGTGTCTATTCTTTGACTGCACTATGGCAGAACATTTTTCCTAAGTATTGTTTCTACCCGATGGGACTGCAAAAGCACAAAGCTTGACCAATAGATTTCATCAAACTAAGGTTAAAAGCTAATCAGACATGGAGCATGTGTGTCCAAAAGCATACACCTGCTGCTGCTGCTACTACTACTGCTGCTGCTTCTACTACTACTGCCACTCCTTCTCCTTCTACTACTACTGCTACTGCTGAGATTTTTTGCTTTTGGAATACCTTAACATGGCAAGCAGTGGATTAACAACTTAAGCCGAATGCACCTGGTTGTCTTGACTGCCAAAGGCTCATACAAAAAAGTTGCTGAACTTGAAGGGAGGATTTCCACGTTGTCAAATTAAGGAAGATGAACTATTTTTGGACTCATTGTTGGTCCCGTCTACTCAAGTGGCTGACTCAGATGCCACAGTTCCCTGGATTGGCTTAAACACTATCCAGGAGGTCTCAGTTAGATAGGGCAAGCTAGGTGCTAAGCCAAAACTTATTTTATCATCCACCCCAGGAATGCCTCAGAAAGAACCTTAGACTGTTATTCAGGAGGAGAAAAAGGTGAATAAGAACACCCTTTGATAGCGCACCCTACCTCAACACAACAACCTCTTATACTTGAAAACACGTATGAGGCATTGTCTGAATCGGCCTCACTTATGGAGAAGCTTTCTGCAGTTTCATCTACTCAAGACTGTATCTTATCCAGGGAACGTGCTGTGATGCCTGTATCAACAAAAACCTATTGCAAGAACCGTGCTGACCTGTATGGGGACATTGCTCCAAAACCTCAGGTAAAAACTATGCAGCCCTGTTGTCACAACTAAAGAGGCTTAGACTCTCACAGCTCTAAGGGTCACTAGTGCCATGTTAGTCACCTTGCTAACCCTGCTAACCAACCTGAATATCCACAGCATCAAATCTCTACTTCCCACAGAAACCATGCATTAAAATCTTTACTTCACCAATACTTGGTGGCGTGATCATAGGAAACAAAGGAGTTCCTTAAACACATGTAACTTAATCAGGGTGAATCCTATAGAGAATCATGTCATGGCACAATCTCATTTTCTTGTTCTTAAATCTGCTGTACTAAATGTAAGGTCATTAACAAATAAGTTGTAATTAGTCAAATTGTTCAGCATAAACTGGACATCATCTTTCTGACAGAAATATGGCATTGCAGTAATTATAATTTTGTCCTGAATGAAATGTCCCCACTAGGTTTTAGATCTCTTTGTGTCCCTAGACTTAATAAGAAGGGTGGTGGAGTTACCTGCCTGTTCTGCAATACTTTGTGCTGTCAACATATTTCTCTGTAGGATTTTGAAACATTTGAATACCTTACATCTTTGCATCTGAAGAGTGAACAATCTGCACTTTTATTAGTTATCTATTATCCTCCTAGATTCAACAAAGGCTTTCTTGCTGATCTTGGAGAACTGCTTTCTAGGATTTTAACTGACTTTGAATATGTTTTAATCACTGGTGATTTTAATATCCATATGGATATAATCTCTGATCCATTGACTGTCAATTTTATAGAGTTATTAAACTTATTTGGCCTTATGCAGCATGTTACTGGCCCTTGCACAAACATGGACACACACCGGATCTGGTGATCTCTTATGGCTTAACCATCAGCCACCCACAGGTAAATGTTAGATAATAGATGTTGCTATAATCTGATCACTATTGTGCCTTTTTTGAAATTTCAGTATGCCCTAAAAGTGATGAGAACTTTCACTAGGTGCTATCTCACTGCTGATACCGCGGTGACCTTCATGGAACCCGTGTCATCTTTCCCGACTCTCGCATCCCCTTCCGTAGACACTCTTGTTGAGAACATTAGTCTAAGGCTGTCTGAATGTAATAACTATGGTGCCCCCTTAAAAACAAAGACCAGCTGGTCCCGCATCCTGTCAGTGAGAGGAGGAACAAGAGGAGGAAGAGGGGAGAGAGAAGGAGCGAGCAGTAGAGACAGGAAAAGGGTGAGAGAGAAAAAAGAAAAAAATGGTTCCCCAGTCACACTGTCATCTGGTCCTCGGCCAGCCGGGAAGCGATCCGGGACTCCTGGCGCACAGCTACGTCCGCCCTCTTTCCAGGCAGACGGCAGCGGCACCTCCGCCTCCCGGCACTTTGTAAACACTTTTTAATAGATGCTATATAAATAAAGCTTTACTTAATTACATATATGTTGCCATAATAACTTGTCATAGTAACATTTAGCTTGCTTTGTGAAGGCTTGTTGAAAGAAGCCTGGCTTATAAAGTTAGCTAGCTTCCTGGAATACTCCCGTAATGTGAAAGCAGTCAGAATTATTCAATATAAATCTTAGTGTACTTTCTGAGTGATGAGCAATATTATACTTGTATTTGCATAAAAATCTATTTTAATAAGTGTAAAAAAAAAAACCAAGGGGCTGCTGCACTGACAGATACAGTAAGCATTTTCCTTAATATTATTGTGCCTATTGTGTCAATGCTTGCCTTTAATTAAAGTAGAATTTGAAGACAATTAATCCTTTGATTTGTTCTCAAAATATCATATGTCCAGCAACATCCACTTCACCTGTAATATTACACTTTTTTTGTAGTAATTCTTTCAAAACTTATTTGTATATCTTTACACATTATACAGTGTATTTTGTTTATTTACTTGATATAGTCTTTAGGGTCCCTGGAGGACTAGTGGTTAGGCCACAGCACTCTCACCGCTGTGACCTGGGTTCTCGGCCAGGGAACCAACCCCGGCTACTGGAGTTGCGTGGAACAGTGTGCTCTCAGGGCAGGTCCCAAGCCCAGATAAAATTGGGGAGGGCTGCATCAAGAAGGGCATCCAGCACAAAAACTGTGCCAAATCAAATACATGGACCAGTGATCTGCTGTTGTGGGAGCAGCCTAAAGGGAGCAGCTAAAAGAGGAACAATAACTTGATATAGTCTTTAAAATTATTGTACCAAGGAAAGAGGCTCTCTATTGATTCAGTTTATTAACATGCACTTTTAATTGACTTGAAAATATCTCAGTGTTGGCAGAACCCAGAGAAACTACCACTCAGTGCAGTCACCAATGGAACACCTGTCTCACAGTACTCTGGGCTCAAAAAAACCAACCCAGGTGCTACATTAGTAGAAAGTTTCTCTCCTTTGAATGTCCCAAAAGATACTGGTGATTGTCATTTACAAATCTGCTAGCACAGGCTTATCTAGCTTAGCCTAGTTCAGTAAGCTGAATAATAATTTAAAATAAATAAATAAGAAAAAGAAATTCAGTGGAACACATTTAACCAGGAACTTTGAATAAAAAAAGGTCAATTTTGTTATATTAAATTTCTAATACTTGCTGTTTCTTTGTTTTTATAATAAAAACATTGCATAATGTTGCATTATGTCTCCTCTTTGATTGAGCAATGAGCAATAATGAAAGTTACAAAATTTCTCCCTCACCCCAAATAGTGCATAATGATTTAGGAATGCCGTTTGAATTATGCTAATCTGGTAGTTAGAAGTCTTGCTTGCTTTTTACCCACATTAGGCTTGATGTTCCAGCATAAAACTTGCCTTTGTCAATCAACTTCATTTGTTTTGGGAGGGAAATTACTTACATTTAATTTTTTCCCAATCATCATGTGCAAAAGAAACCTTGTGCCAGTATGATCTGGTGCTAAGGTATGTGAGACACTTTATTATGATCCAAGTTATTCAGCTGTAAATCAGATCTATATTTCACAGTCAGATTAATCATACATCAGGAACTAGAAGGTTAAAGTTCATGGATGAGCTTTGATGGTGGCTTGACAGAGTTAAATGTGTTGTGATTGATTTTTAAATGTTAAGTTTAACAGTTAAACAAGTAAAGGTTAAAAGACTAAAAGTTTTTTTTAAATGTTGAAACATTAAAAGGTCAAAACATGTTTAAAGATTAAAGCATTGCTATGCTAGCCCAGCAACCCTTGGTTGCGATGGCCTTGCTAGATGATTGCTATGCTAACCCAGCTGGTTGCTAGGGTGTTGCTAAGGAGCTGCTATACTATCCCAGGTGGGTGCTAGGGTGATGGTAGGTGGTTGCTATGATATCCCAGTTATTTCATACGGTGTTGCTACATGGTTGCTTTGATATTAAATGTGGTTTCAAGGGTGTTGCTAAGTTGTTACTTTGCTATTCCAGTTGGTTGTTATGATATTCCAAGTGGTTGCTACATAATGATCAAGTTTCATGTTTGTAGCTCCTATGTTTTGGCCTGCATAAAGTCTTCTCAACATCCATTTTGGAGTGTTGTTATGCGGCAACTGTAATTCCAATCTTTCCCAAAAGCACAAGCACCTCATTCCCATATGGGATCTAATTCTGTGCTGAATTTTGTGTTTCTACATCAAAAATTGCAGCCCATGAAAATGATAAAAAAAAATTTGAATAGAATAATAATATGATGATAAGTATGGAGTCTGTCAAGCCAACATAATTAAGCATACTAAAACTTTTGAATTCTCCATTAAATGAAATTACATTTGAATGAAAATGCAGATATTAATATTTTATTTAAAATCTGTATTTTCATTTGAATGAAAATACAGCTTAATATTTAGAAAAAGATACTTCAATATGTATTTCTGGAGTGGACTGGCAAAGAACCCAGGACTACAGTGTACACTGGCGTGGAATCCCAAGCAATATGTTGCAGAAGTCAGTGGAATTGGCTCATATTCCTTTGGGTAGCTGCTGGAAATATAAATTATTATTACAAGAACAGTGATGTTGTATTGTTGTACTGTTTTGGCAGGCAATGCCATGAGAGCCTGTGTGTGTGTGTCTAGACTCCTGGGTTGTCTGCCTTATACTCTCTTAGAACCAGTGCATTAGCGTAGATCATATCAGAATTTTCATATATAGGCTCAGGAATGGAGTCCTCTTTGGGCAGCAGAGAATCCATGATGCACTGGTGCAGGAACACATACTGAGACTGTGGGAGAGAAAGAGAGATAATTCTGCTTTAGTAAATAGGGGTCTCCATGTCTTTGTTTTAATTTAGGAATATGTCAGCTACCCTCTTTTTCCAGCAACAGAAACTGAAATGACTGCTCACTTACATTCTTTGTGCCTGAGAGTAATTTGCATATTTTTGTGCAGTGTTAGCATGGTCATGGTGGGTAGCTCAACCCCAGCAATTATCAGGAAGGCTGAATTACAGTTTTGTTAAAGATATAAAAAGGAATTAAATTAAACTTTAAAATGTGCTATAAAACTAATGTATGTGCTGGGCTAGTTAATGAGATATTATAGTGTTATGTCACAAGTGATATCACAATAAACTGAACTGAGCAATAATAATAATAAAAAAAAAACTATTGTTTTGGCATTGTCTTTAACAGTCTTTACTCACAAAACATATTAACACATAAAAATAACTGGGTCAATATGCACCAAAAGTGTTTGCAGTGGCCTGTATCACCTGTGTCTCACAGAAAAGATGCATTTACATTTTAAACAGTGTTTTAAACAGTTCCAGTAATCATGGAATGATGGATTCTTTGGAAGTGTTTAACAACCCCCCCAGTTTACATGGTCTACAGTGAACCTCATTTATCACGCTGGATATGAACAGATTTATTCGCAAATCATTTGTATGAGTGTTTACACAAGAAATTTGGTATTCATGAAAATCCTGTAATTGCGGAAAGACATTCGTGCTCCTAAATGTGTGTAAATGTACGGATAAGAAAACTCAACTTGATCGACTTGAAATCGTATAATTTGCATGGATTACTGCACATTTATATAAAGAATATACAGTTGAGTTTAAATTGCTTATTTCTATTACATTTACAGCATTAAACAGATGCCCTTTTCCAGTGCAACCTTTGGAAATGCTTTGTAGTCTATCAAAAACACACCCTCATGCTAGTTCACTAGGTCAGCGACTAATAGTGCCATTGAGAAAATCTGGTGTAAACCAGTCGTTATATATTTTTGGCATTAATTAAAGAATATGAAAAATAATGAAAGTGAACCAACACAAACCTATAAATTAAGAGAAATAATAACTAATTCTATAGCAGGAGCGGCCAGTTTACTCAGATCTGTGGAGGGTCACCCAGGATTCATTACTACACTTAAGAATTATTTTGGCATATTAATACTTTACTTGATTATTATTGAGATGTTGATTTTGTTTGTTTGAAATGCTGAATTGAATACTTGTGAAAATGATCCTCGGCATTGATCCTTTCAGAGAGGCAATTGTCAGAAGGAGCTTTTCATGTGCAGAATGTGCAGTGATGCTGATACTGACAGTGTGCATTTTTGGCAGGTAAATGTTAAGTAAAATCTGATCTAAACAACACAGCCTCAGAAGGCTGCTGACTGTAAACATTCATGGATGATGGATGATAATGATAGAGTCTATTTCAAGGTGGATGGATGACGTAGTGTTGGCTCAGTTTAAATCAGCGATATTGGAGTGAAGCCACATGTAGCTAGGATTTGTGGCCTTTGGCAGAATGCTCTACAGAGGGTAGGAGGTGACTCTTCCTCTTGGTCCACATCTGTAGAGAGGATGCTATATCTGTGGCCAAGACTGTGCGATGCTTCTTGTCCGCCAGAAAAACACAGGTGTCATTGTTAACTCCAGCAATATCCAGGAGTGTATCTGATTTACCTTATCCCGGCTTGCAGGCTAATGGAACATGTTCTAAACAGGCCATAATAGCCACCCTCAGTGGTGTTGGCCCATATTGGCCTGGATATGGATGTGTTACTCACAGCACCCAATGCACTGTTTCACACAGTTCCACTGCAAAGGTTTTTGCATTGCCAAGGTGCAGGAGCTACATTAAACAACATGATTGGTGAAGAGCAGGCCAACCTAGGCTGCATACTGGCCATTGATGCTTGTATTGCATCCCTAGTGATTTCACAAGATGAGGCGTAATGCCCAGATGCACGCTGCCCAGGCATTGAGTGGAGATGCACAGATAACATTTTGACAAATAAATTGCCATGCACAGGGCATGCACCAGCAACATGCTGGGAATTTTGGTGCCTGCATTGGATCTGTTGCTTCTGTTATGAAGCTGATTGACACTGCACTCCTGACAGTGTGACACTTGGCCCAGAATACAGGATGGCTCTCCAACAACCTGATTCTGGGCTGGCACTAGATATGGTTAGTGCAGTCAAATCTACCAGGGAATGCAAGACAACCATATGGAAATTGCCTTATATCCCAGGATCACTCTTTGGGCCTGTAACCAATGGATAGGAGAATATAGTTTTCAGAATCTAGATTCAAGCAAAACTAGTTAGGGTAACACGTAACACGTGGCACTGCTAAGTCACCATGATGTAGCTCATCAAGTAATAAGCTGCGCATGCCTTGTCATCCCTGTGCAGACAACAAACAGAGAGTTGCACCCTCAGACTCAAATTCAAATTCAAATTTTATTGGTCACACATACAACCATACACAGTACAACAGAGTGAAATGCTTTTTATGACTGTCTGGTGACATAATACAAAATTTACATATAAACAGAATTTAATGAAATATAAGTAGAAAAAGAAAAATATAATATAAAGATATTAAAGATAGCGGAAAAAGTATGAAATGTGTGTGGAATAAAATGCAGATATGTGCAGTTGTATGTGTAATATGAGCAGTGCAATGCTGTGCAGCATCGAGCTGAGGTAGTTGCAGATTTGCAGCAGGTGTCTGAGTGCTCCCATCTTGAGCTGTGGGCAGGCCTACAGAATATGCCCCATGGCACTCTTGCCACTGCTAAAGAATCCCATGGAACCCAGCCATGATGGATAGGTGGCAGCCAAAAATATTGCTCACTGGGGAGCAACCACATCAGACCAGTGGGTCCTGTCAATAGGGAAATAAGCTTCAGTTCCTTTTCAGGACTCTGACCACATTGATTTTAGATCCAGTCAAATTTGCCCGCTTTCCCTCTTAGACAAATGCACAAACGACCTCTTGGAAAAGATTCAAATTTCCCCTCTTTTCCTCTTGGACAAAGACAAGAAAAAATTAGGTTTGCCTTGCAAGGGCAGGCAATTCAATTCAAAGTTCTACCCACTGGCCTCTGTCTACCACCAAGGATATTCATAAAATGCATTCAGGTGGACTTGTAGCCTCTGATGGCAACATTCATAAGAATACTGCTATATCTGGATGCTTGTGTAAGAGTCACTGACATCCTCCTCGTATGAGCTCATACAGGATGTTGAACTGAAATGGTTCTCTGAAGTCTGCATTCTGCTAGCAGACACTTCAGCAAGAAGAGTAGGAGGTCTGCATGTTTTGGCTGTCCACCCTGCATATGCTGGTGGCAAGATGATGTGGGAACACACCTGTAGCCAAATCTGGGGTTCCTGCCTAAGTTGATATCACCCACTGACCAGTTGAATGGTTGACCTGGCAGCATTCAAAGAAGGGAAACCACTAGGCTGTTTCACATTCACAATGTATGTATGATGGTTAAACCGTATCATTAATAGAGAGTACAAGGACTGCCGACCTGAGTGTGTGAGTGAATTGAGCATAGACAAAACTATTTGCAGAGCTTTTGCTTCACTTTCACTAAGGGTCTAACAATACATTCTAGTCACAATTCGTTTCAATTCACAATACTGGCTTCACAATTCGATTCAGTTCGATTCTCAGAATATTTTGAACAAAATTTGAATGAAGAAAATGACTGAAAAGACTCCTTTTTTATTCTGAATCATAAAAAATGCAAAACAATGTACATTTTTGATGATTCAAAAATTGCTCTGAACAATTTTTATGCTCTGCTCATTCTGTTGGTGGAGTTTATTTAAAAAGGGCAGAAGAACAGAACTCTTTGCAAAAGTAATGATTAATGATTCGTACAGGTTAAAATGTAAGTTTGGGTTGTTTCCCATTCACTAACATGAGAATGGGCAGGGTTAAAAATTGCAGCCAGCCACTAGAGGGCGTCAGAGACATTATGGCCTCACTTTTGAAACCGTTACGATGTCCACCTTTACAGTCATTGGTTTAACGCACTTAAGTTTCTCTTTAGAGTAGAGGTCTTGTCCATCACTGGCTTCAGGGCTACACATTTCTTACATGGCAGAAAATGGAGTTTTATAATGTTTAACTAGAATCATCACATACAATTCTTTATTCTAGCCTTGGTAAGTTCCTATTTATAAGTGACGTTGAACTTTAACAAAGAAAGAATTTTTAACAAAACTTTAACACAATTTTAATCGTAAAACCCTTTGTATGTGCACATTAAATAAATATGGAAGAAAATAACAGTCTATTAGTGTAATAATATTGTTTGCAAAGACAAATAATGAATTAAATGAATGATGATAGTCAAACATGCATGGGGTTCTGATGTGATAAAAACAAGTTAGTAAAGCTGCCCCTTTAAGGTTTGTGTTTCTCCGCTTGCACGTAATTCACACACACCTAACACACTTAATTCAATTCATCAGGTAATTATAACTTGCTTCAGGAGTTAAGCTTTCCTGAACAGTATTATGCCCTTAACAGTTTCTCAGGCCCTTGTGGATACTCATAATGGTCCTTTACTGTGCTGTCCTTATAATGACCCCTACCTGAGTCTGTACCATGAGAGGCCGGGAAAGCCTCATGCGATGTATACAGTCAGCAATGCTGACCACTTCCTCTTTGTCCATCTGCTGCAGTAACAAATCAAGGGCAATTAGAGTACCTGTCCTACCCACTCCAGCACTGCAGAGAGACATACAAAAATAAGTAGTAAGACTTTAGGAGGTTTTTTAATAGATTGTGAAGTGGAAAAAGATGCATGTTATTACTTCTGGGTGACTGGGGTTGTGATGTGTTTAGCTGAATTGAACTACTGTGAAGAGCATACATGCAGTGTACATCAAGTACATCAAG
Source organism: Pangasius sanitwongsei (assembly GCA_037576675.1). Lineage (NCBI taxonomy): Eukaryota > Metazoa > Chordata > Actinopteri > Siluriformes > Pangasiidae > Pangasius > Pangasius sanitwongsei. The sequence goes on along the minus strand of CM075024.1, from coordinate 8,345,663 downwards.
TAATGTGATTTTTTTTTTACCTGCAATGTACCACGGTAGGTCCACTAAACGGAAAGGTCTCGATGTGCTGACGAACAATCCAACGGAACTTTATCAACTCTTCTGTTCCTTTAGGAACTCCATGATCAGGCCATGCTGTGAAATGGAAATGTGTTACTCCACGCTCCTCAGAGGTAGATTCCTACACACACAAGTTTGGGGTCATAAGTTTACATACACCTTGCAGAATCTGCAAAATGTTAATAAAATAAGAGGGATCATAAAAATTGCATTTTGTTTTTTATTTAGTACTGCCCTGAATAAGTTATTTCACATAACAGATGGTTACATATAGTCCAAAAGACAAAATAATAACTGAATTTACACAAATAAACCAGTTCAAAAGTTTACATATGCTTGATTCGTAATACTGTATGTTGTTACCTGGATGATCAATGACTATTTTTGTTTTGTGATAGTTGTTCATGAGCTCCTTGTTTGTTGTGAGCAGTTAAATGGCCCACTGTTCTTCAGAAAAATCCTCCAAGTACTGCACATTCATTGCTTTTCCAGTATTTTCTGCATATTTGACCCCTTTTCAACAGTGGCTATATAATTTTGAGATCCATCTTTTCACATTGAGGGCAACTAAGTGACTCATGCTCAACTGTTACAAAAGGGGCAAACATTCCTTGATTCTCAAGAAGGCAAAACAATACATTAAGAGCCAGGGGGGTGTAAAATTTTTAACAGGATGATCGGTGTAAATTGTTAGTATTTTGTCTTCTGGGAACATGTAAATATCTTATGTATCTTCTGAAGGGCAGTACTAAATGAAAAAAAAACTAAATAAATCAAACAAAATAACAATTTACGCTGATCATCCTGCTCAAAAGTGTTGACTGCACTTGCATCAACACCTCTTTGGACCAGATACTGAGAGTTCTCATGAACAGCTACCAAATGCAAATTCAACACTTAGAATCAACTCCAGGCCTTTTATCTTCTTAATTTGTCATAAAATAATGAGGAAACAGACCACACCTGGCCATAAAACTGCTTATGAGTTGTCAAATATCAATTGTCCAATTACTTTTGAGCCTGTGAAAATTGAGGGACTCCGTGGAAAAATAAATAAATAAATAAATTCCTAAATTCCTAAATGGTTAATGCAAATCTTTGTTAAATGCATTAAATAAAAGCTGAAAGTCATCTTGATTGCTTGTGTGTCTGTCTGTGTGTGTGTGTATCATACTGCATAGCATAAAAGGTTACACTGTGTTGTTAATTTCATCACTGGGCTCACATTTCTCACAACAAATTCTCGTCGAGTCCAGCAACTCTCTTTCTGCTCTGACTGGACAGAGACTCGCAGGTTTCCATAGAGGTAGGGCATGTCATCCACTGGCCAATAATGCTCACATTTAATCTGCAGAGAAAGAAAAATGAGGGGCCAGAGAATTGAACGCCACATTCCATTCTGAAGTGATGAAACCTACACAGAGCACTTCAAAGGTTCAAACTGAAGTTTTACATTAAGTAATAGGAAACTGTAACTAAAAGGAACAAATCATCTGAAAGTTTTGCTGTGGCAAATCATGTTTTTGCTATCACTTTTATCACTACCTAGAGTAACAGCCCATAACCTGTGTATTTGTAGTTGTTTGTATCTCTAATTTTATGAAACTTCGAAAGTAAAGAAACTTTATTACTAATGAGTATGCCAGCATGGTGGTGCAGTGGGTAGCACTGCAGCCTCACAGCTCCAGGGTCCCCAATTAGATCCTGGGTTCCTGTCCGTGCAGACTTTTGCCTGTTTTCCCCTTGGTCATGTGATTTTCCTCTAGGTTCTCTGGTTTCTTCCCACTATCCAACAACATGCAGGTAGGGGAATTGCCCCTAGGTGTAAATGTGTGTGAATCGTGCCCTGTGATGGACTGCCATCTATACTGGGGTGAATTCTTCTTTGTGCCTTCTTTTCCCGTGATAGTCTCCAAAACCACCACAACCCTGACCAGGATAAAGCAGTTACTCAAGAATGAATGAAAGAAAAAACCTGGTGTTCTTCAAGTTGAGATACTCGTTCTTGTTTGCATAAGTGTCTGAGATTGTGTGATGACAGAGCACTGGCTCCAGCTTTGAAAAACTGACTCGTAGCAAGATCCAAATGGTTCCCCTATAGAGGAAGACCTTTCAGCTTTGTGACTGTGAAGTAGGAAGCCTTCAGAGGAAGTACTGTATAGTCATAATCACTTCAGAATGGACAAAAGCCTGAAAAAACAGGTCTTACCATTACTACATTAAGGCATTATTCATTCCCTGGAGAACATTTAAAAGTGTATTTTAGGTGGCACTTTTGTTCAACATTCTCAAAAGCATACCCTTCCTCCCTCAGTACAGTTGGTCAGCATGACAATGGCTGAGGACTTCTGCTCCCACACCATTCTCCAGAAGTCACTGACAGTGGAGGGGAGAGGACCCTGAGCAGCAATGTACTGCTTGTATTTCTTGCCATAACCCTAACAAACAGAAACTCATCATAAAACATTCTCTTAGATTAAGTCATTTTAACAGGGGCTTCTATGATGTCCCTTAAGAATACTTAAGAATACTGCTAATATGTCAGTTACATTATAGCATCAGTTCTTTCATCACTTGCCTAGTGTATATTACCAGATGTGTCATACACTAAGTGTGCTGCTGAAAGACTTACATGAATGTAGTTAGCATTGATGTAGTCCGTATCAGAGCCAGTCTGTGCAGCAAGCTTCACACGAGATACATCATCTGGAGAGTAAAAAGAAGATGAATATTTTAACAACTTTTACCCGGACAACCATAACCATAAAATGAACACAACGGCAATAAAACACAGGTTTTCACTAAATGTTGCAAGTCTATTTGTGCTTAACACTCACAGGGCAGTACATTGGTAAATCGGTTCTTGCTCTTGTTTTCAGGAAGTGTAGCAACTGTACAACTCTGATCTGTACCCACTGTACTTAAATCCTGTAACCATCATGTGGAAAAAGATGACATTATTTATCCAAACTCATTTAGTGCTTAATGATTACACTGATCTCAGTGAGCACATTAAACCGAGGCACATTAGAATGGACACCAACATACACTCAAGCTGTGTTTCTGTACCTCATATTCCTCACTGAAACCACAGTTCTGATCACCACTCATGGAGCTAAAGTGCATTGGAAACTTCTTCAGGGGAATTGGTCTGAGGAAAAAAAAAATTAATAAGCTCAGTAAGCAGACCTTACACCTTAATATAATATGTATAAATAAAAAGTATGTAGTGAATCCTACTTACTTGTATTTATTACTGGACAGTTTCGTCTCATTAGAGGATTTAAACATGCTAAAAATTCTGGAACAAAGCAATTACACAAAGATGGACAAAGTCTGAATTTAGGCAGTGTTTAACAAATTGTATATAGAAAATCTACCAACGCTGTAATAGACAGGTGATCCTAATATCATTTTATTGGCCAGATACACTTACGGGTCACTTTAATAGGAACACCTGTACATCTGCTCATTTATGCAGTTATCCAATCAGCCAATCATGTGGCAGCAGCACAATGCATAAAATCACAGAACTGTCGCTCACTCAATGTTTTTTTTTTTTTGCACCATTCTGTGTAAACTCTAGAGACTTTTGTGTGTGAAAATCCCAGGAGATCAACAGTTTATGAAATACTCAAACCAGCCCTTCTGGTACCAACCTCCATGTCACGATCAAAGTCACAGAGATCATACTTTTCTTTATTCTGATGTTTGATGTGAATATTAAAGCTCTTGAACTGCACCTGTATGATTTTATGCATTGCACTGCTGCCACATGATTGGCTGATTAGATAACTACATGATGTGAAAGTGTATAGGTGTTTCTAATAAAGTGGATGGTGCATGTGTTTTGTGTGTGTATGTATATATATATATATATATATATATATATATATATATATATATATATATATACACACACACACACACACACACACACACACACACACACACACACACACACACACACAGTCAGATCCACACATATTTGGACAGTGACACAATTTTTTTATTTTTGCCTCTGTACACCACCACATTGGATCTGAAATGAAGCAATCAAGATGTGACTGAACTGTAGACTTTCAGCTTTAATTCAAGGGGTTATATTGCATTAACTGTTTAGGAAATACAGCCAATTTTTACATAGTCCCTCCATTTTCACAGGCTGTAAATATAAGGATTTATTTTAATATTCAATGATTGCCTGAAATTTGGAACCCATGGACATGATCAAATGCTGAGTTTCCCTGGTGCTTTGCCAGGCCTTTACTGCAGTGGTCTTCCAGGCCTTTCGGTGTTGCTGAGCTCTCTAATGCATTCCTTCTTTTTAACAATGTACCAAATTATTGATTTGATCACTCCTAAAGTGTCTGCTATCTCTCTGATAGGACTGTTTTGTTTTTTGCAGCCTAATGATAGTCTCCTTTACTTGCATCAACACCTCTTTGGACCGCATATTGAGAGCTCCCATAAACAGCTTCCAAATGCAAAATCAACAATTGGAATCAACTCCAGGCCTTTTAATCTCCTTAATTTGTAATGGAACAACAGGCCACACCTGGTCATGAAACTGCTTATCAGTCAATTGTCCAGCTACTTTTGACCCTGTGAAAATGGAGGGACTATGTAAAAAAATGGCTGTAATTCCTAAATGGTTAATGCAATATTTTTGTTAAAGCCCTTGAATAAAAGCTGAAAGTCTACACTTCAATCACATCATGATTGTTTCATTTCAAACCCATTGTGGTCGCAATATTACAAAAATTGTGTCACTGTCCGCATACTTATGGACCTGACTGTATATGCTAATGACTAATTATGCTACAAAGCCTACATCTGACCATCACACCCATATGGGCTTGTTGAACATCCCAGTTCAAAACCATTAATATGGAGTTGGTCATCCCTTTGCTGCTATAACAACCTCCACTCTTCTGAGAAGGCTTTCCACTAGATTTTGAAACATGGCTCATTCATCCACAAGAGTATTAGTGAGGTCAGGCACTGATGTCGGGTGAAATCTGAGTTCCAATTTATCCCAAGGGATTATATAACAGCACACCCCACTGTGTTTTATTCCTTACTTAACTGCCATTAATGCTGCTTTCAGTAAATTGGACAGCACTGAAATTAATCATGGTGGGAAACCTCCTAATTGTTACCATGTGTGGCAATTGAGCCCACACACACTCTCTCTCAAAACCAACAGCAACACCTACCTGGATAGCTCTGGCTTGTGATGCCATATATAGATACCAATACAGAGGATCAGAATGGCCAGCAGGAGGAATGTTAGAACACCTGCTATGACTCCTGTAAAATATGTGTTTACAGTTACCTATACATAGTTTGGAGTTGCAAATATATCCAAATGGGTGAGGATTAAAGGACAAGCCACCATTACATGGTGGGACACCATGAATCATCAAAACAGCTTAAATGCCATAGAATATATTTTATAAGTCTCTGGAACTGTACTGGAGAGATGAACACTATTCTTCCAAAAAGATATTCCCACAATTGTTCTTTTAATGATTGTAGTGGAGGACCAGAACAACTGTTTTTTCTTTGTAACCTGTCTTAATTTTTCTGTATGATTTTTGTGTAAAACAACCACATGTTCAGTCTCTCTTACCTCTTGGGTCAGTCTGACAGGTAATTAAAACTGGGACACTCTGCATAGGCCCAGAAAGTGCAGACACAGTAAGGGTGTACCACCGGGCAGGCAGCAGTCCATCGATATACAGTCTTTCCCCTGTGTAACTAAAGCTTTTGCTGCTCATGTTGACCTGTACAGCTGTCCTCCCGCCATTTGGAGGATCCCAAACAAGAGTTAGACCATAACCCCCTGTTGAATACTGACAGTGTAACCCAGTGACACTATTTGGAACTAGGTAGGAAAGAGTCACAGTAAATACAGAGCCCATGCAAAATTAATAAATAAAAAAAATATTGCAATCAAGGTGTAAAATACTGGCCTAATTAACCTGTTTGACCCCACAAAATCGTGGCTTTAGCTCCCCTTCCAAAATGTGAAAACGAAAGCAAAGCTCGAAACGTAAAAAACCTAGGCCACTAGACATAGCAATGTAAAGAGTTGATGTGAGGGCTACATGTGTGTGTGCATGAATATAATAGGCCTATTTGTGTCTGTACATGTGTGAGTCTTTGTCTGATCAATAGAGAGAGTCATTGCAATGTTAAGCAGAAGCAGGCATATGTGAGGTTATGTTGAAGATCTTTATTTTATATTGTTTTTATTCCCTCTGACTGAATTTTGTTATTGCAATTACAACCTTCTACATAATGTAATGGGTTGCACCCAGTGTTGCATATGTCATGGCCAATAGCTCTTAGGTATGATGCTGGCCAGGTGTATACTGGTTACATGTTTTTTTTTGTTTTTGTTTTTTTCCAGAATGCATAGCCTATTTGTGCATGATACGATTCATCCGTTACAGTATGCTATGTATACATAATTGGTAGCATACAAGATTGTTAATTTATATTCCATGATACCAGAGTAATACTTAAGTGTTCAGTACACATAGGGATGCCCTGATTACCATGGGGTATTTCACACACTGATTGCAATATATAGTACCATATATATTTTTTTAAAAACAGAAAACATACTGACCAGTGACACTTGTAATGTGGTAGCCTCTGCTTTCCACTCCCTTAAATACAGTATAGAGAGTAAAGGTGTATTCAGTCCCAGCAGTAAGATCAGGGACTGTGTAGGTCACTGCAACACCTTCTTCTGATCCACTGAGGCTGATGTTCTTACTATTGTAGCTCAGTCTGTAATTGTAATTGTTGTTGTTGTCCACTTTATTCCATTCCAATAGTAAGGTGGTCTCATTGCAATTCTTTACAGTAATGGTGGTAACACTTTGAGGAGCTGCAAGAAATAAAAAGTTGTAAAATTCATAAGAAGAACTTTGTAATTTCTATTGCCCAGTGTCACTTAATAATTATGCACTGTAAATAGTCAAAAACTGACAATAAAGAACCATTTTAATGAAAGACTGTACATGTATAATCATTTTCCATGCTTTTGTCTCAATCTCAGTGTGATTCTTTACACAAATTTTGGTAATGTTAAGGGGAGCTGCAATATGTACAAATCAAAACAAACATATTTAGCAAAAAATCAGGTCCCTTCTAAAAGAAGGGGAATGACAAGGCCAATTCGTTTGTTTTTGCTATACACTGAAAACATCTGGGTTTGAGATCAAAAGATGAATATGAGACTATGAATCAGCATTTCAGCTTTCATTTCCTGATATTTACATCTAGATGTGTTAAACAACTTAGAACATAGCACCTTTGGTGGCAGACCACCCAATTTTTAGATGTAAAAGTATTGGAACAGATAGTGTTAAAATAAATTAACGTAAATAACACTTAATATTTGGTTGCATATCCCTGGCTTGCAATAACTGCATCAAGTCAGCAATCCACTGACATCACCAAACTGTTGCATTCTTCATTTGCCGTGCTTTTCCAGACTTGTATGCAGCTTCTTTCAGTTGTTTGTTTTGGGGGTTTCTCCTTTCAGTCTCATCTTCAGGAGGTGAAATGCATGCTCAATTTGGTTAAGGTCTGGTGATTGACTTGGCCAGTCTAAAACCTTCCCCTTTTTTCTCCTGATGAAGTCTTTTGTTGTGTTGGCAGTGTGTTTTGGGTCATTGTCTTGCTGCCTGAAGTTCCTCCCAATTAGATTGGATGCATTTCTCTGTAAAGTGAAGTGAAGTGAAGTGACTTGTGGCCAAGTATGGTGACCCATACTCGGAATTTGTGTTCTGCATTTAACCCATCCAAGTGCACACACGCAGTAGTGAACACACACACCCGTGAACACACACCCGGAGCAGTGGGCAGCCATTTTTGCTGCGGCGCCCGGGGAGCAGTTGGGGGATCCCTTGCTCAAGGGACTCACCTCAGTCGTGGTATTGAGGGTGGCAGAGAGCACTGGTCATTCACTCCCCCCACCTACAATCCCACGACCTTCGGGTTCACCTTCGGGTTACAAGTCCGACTCTCAGACCATTAGGCCACGACTGCCCCCTATTGGCAGACAGAATGTTTCTGTAGACTTCTGAATTCGTTCTGCTCTTATCTTCATGAGTTACATCATCAATAAAGATTAGTGAGCTCATTCCAGAAGCATGAGATTAGTGAGCTCATTCCTTTTCCTTAGCTGACCTGTTAAGTGTCTGGTTGTTAGTACACCAGTGGTTTCTTTCTTTTGCTGGACATTGTATTGGCTATGCCCAATGCTTGTGCAATGGCTCTGATCAATGTACCCTCTTTTCTCAGCTTCAGAATGGCTTGCTTTTCTCCCATAGATAGATCTCTGGACTTCATGTTGATTTATCCTTTTTTAAGAACAAACGCAGTCTTCACAGGTGAAACCCACTGCTCAAACCAAAAGTAGACATTCAGAGCTATTAGTTGTTTAAACAATCAATGTAACAGGTCACACCTAGGCAACAGGTAACTCCTGTCAGTAACATGTTCTAGTAGTTTTGATCACTTGAAAAATGGGAGGCTTCAAAAAAAGGTGCCATTTTCTAGGCTGTTTAATACATCTAGATATAATTATCAGGAAATTCATTTTGAAATTCTTATCTATCACCTCATATTCATCTTTTGATTTCAAACCCAAATGTCTTTATGAAAAGTAGAAGGTGTTCTTGCAAAACATGAACACCTTGATCACAAAGCCTTGATTTCTTCCTCACCAAGACTGTCTGGGTTAAGCAGAATCAGGTGAAAACTACAGAAGGTTACAGTGAGATAAAACTACAGAAGAAAATCTCAAACACAAGATAAAATAAAAATCGGTATTGGTCTGGTAAACAAGAGGTGGCAATGATAATGCTTTCCTAATGTCGCCTAATATCAAGAATGAGAATAACAAATGGCAGTTCTACTTAAACTGATTAAAATAACATGCTAGCAATATAGGAAAATTATATTTTATCTTATAAAACGAGATCGACCTCTTTCTTTTTCTCCTCCTGCAGTAAACCTCCAGTATTTAACAGGCTGTTACCTAGACATCCCTGAGCTCAGAGTGAAGCTAGCTGGTTTTCAAATAGAAACAGGTAAAATGCCTAAGCCTGATTGGTTAATCCTGTTTGTCACCTAGTTATGGATATCCCTATATTGCAAATAGAGTACACTGCAAAAATGTTATTTAACATTTTGTGCAGCAGTTGCACTCTATCATGAAAGGTACATATAATCAGCTGCACTGTGTGTGTGTGTGTGTTGTGTTTACCATTCAGAAACAAACATTTGGAGCAGGGAAATATTTCAGGGGGAATATACCCCATAGCTTAGCCACTGCTTGGTAGCTAGCCTTACTAAATTGCACCATTTACTGTTGGGCATACAAAATGCATTTATTTAATTTGGTCTGACAAAGCAGGGATAAAATATGTCCCCAGTGGCGATAAAATGAATGACCAGAGATGGGGATATCAAAAGCAGAGGCAGTTGAATCCCCATCCCCACCGGCAATTTGCGCCCAGGCTAAAACAATACCAAACTGCCTCAATTTGGATGTCCTGCTCAGTGACAACATTGAAACTTATAAGTTACCCCACTCCTACAAGCAGATTACATGTTCTGATGTGCTTAGGTGTATCTCTTGCAAAAACACTACCTGTGCACCTTTTTTTGACAAAATTGTACTTCTCTTAGCCAGATGCAGTGTCCCATTAACATTAAATCAAATAACTTTAAGCTCTCAGTCAAGATGGTGCTGCAGATGGCTGCCTCAGTGTGTTGCTCCTACCAGTTGTGGTTGTTTTTATTTGTTAATGTTGTTTTTGGTACCTCAGTCCAATTACATGGAGCAGTGAACAACTGCTTACCCTCAACATTCCACCTGGACTTCTTCCTGAGTTTATTCGCAAAAGATCAGTGTGGCAGCGGTGGTGGAGCTTGCAAGGTATGCACACACGCTCCAAGGAGCATGAACATGACAGAGCAAAAGCCATGAGTCCGTGATGGACCCTGTTTCTGTTAAGCTGTCCTTTTTTTTTTTTTTTTGAGTATTTGGAAGTGCGCTGAAAAGTGGGGATTGAATACGCCTGGAGCTTGGTTAAAATTCTGCCTGCCTCCCTTCTTCTACACCCTCACACACAGGGTTCTACAATCAGAGATTTTGGAAATTCTCACAATGAGTGCCCTGGCCCTGCTTAATGAGTGTAAAAGGGTGTATGGACAAATTATAAGGTTCTAGTTTTCGGAAGGGCTCGAATAATGCAGGTAGACACACTGAAAAATCAAGATCAAATCTTGAACATTCAAATTACAGCTGAAATATAAATGAACCATAAAACAAATTATAAAATATCAAATAAAAATAAATGTTCTCATTTCCTATACAAACAAAACTAAATAAATCTCACACTTAAATGTCACAAAGTTTACATGACATACAGTGAGGAGAAAATAACATACCACAACAGGCAATATCAGACAGCTTATAACAATGTGTACAAGTTTAACATGTTTCAACAAGCACTCTTTTATACAATGGTCAAAGCAACATAAGTCAAGACCTGCTTAAAAAAACCAAAGAATGTCTTTGAAAAGATAAAGTCCATTTCCTCAAATGTTACAGTATTTAACTGAATAGAAAAAAAGGAAGTTTAGTCAATCAGACAGCAAATTAGATTAGAATAAGTCTTATTCCACAATCAGTGCCAACCTCAACATGAAAACTAAGTGGGTTACTACACCCTCAGACAGAGAGTGCTCCCCAGCTAATGAAGATGCACTTTCAAGCAACTGAGGTGGCTGTTGTACTGGCTGATAAACAGGAGGCATGCGTCCTGAAGGCCTATGCATATGTGAGACAGAAGGTAGGGCAGGGGCCCTGCTCTCACCAACCTCAGGCACTTCTGAAGTCAAAGGAAGAGACCCTGACAAGGCAGTGTATGTTGGTCTTGCCTCCTGAGCCCCTTTCACTACATCCTTAACAGTACCTGTGGAAGAGTTGGCTGGTTTATCCCAGCTATACCTATAAAGCTTCAAGCAGTCATAATGAACAACTTTGGGTCCTGCTTCAACATTCCTCCAATACTCCAATACTCAGATGCCATACTCCCCCAATACTCAGATGCCATTCATATCTACAGAAATAACCCGATAAGGTCCATTTTGGGTCTAATTTCTTTCTTTGTGTGGTTGGATCATTCATCCACACCATGTCTCCAACTTTGAAAGGCTGAAATTTCACATACCTGTTGAAGTAATACTCACACCTGAGCCTATGGTCAGCACCGTTGCTGAGTACTCCTTGGAACACGGTTTCCATACAATCGACTAATGTAGAGCCATAGTACTGTGGATTCTCCAAGCTAGCACCTAAAAGAGAATCAATCTGCACATGCACAGCGAAATGAGGCTCTTGGCCATGAGCTAAGAAAAATGGTGAATAACCAGTGCCAAAAAGGGGTGTAGCATTAAATGATAGTACAACTGCAGGCAGGTACTGGTCCCAGTCACCATCTCTGCGGAAGAGAACGTTGGCTAACTGATCCTTCTGTTGAATCGTTCCACCATTCCATTACCACGCGTGTGGTAAGGAGTGGTTCTTTTCTTTTTTCTTTTTAGTCTTGGACAAATGTCATGCAGAATCTCAGACTCATACTGACACCAGAATCAGAAAACAGTTCCTCTGGGACACCATGCTTTCACAGTCTCACTTCTGAACAAAAACCCAAACTCTGGGCTCTTTTGAGTGTGCGCTCAGCACTATAGTGTCTGGCACAGGGATCACCATGTAAATAATGCAAAGTGTCCTGAATAGAGGATCAGGAATGAATACTTTGTAAATTTCAGGTTTACCTGGGGCAATGCAAGATGTACGGCAATGCACTTCACTTAACACCATACATGGAAACTGCCACCAGAGTTGTCTCATTTTCCCTTTAACCTGCCCAAGATTTGGTCTCTTTTGGTTTTGAACCCAACTGTACACCTATGAGAGTACAGGATCTGTTTTCTGGAACAGTGCAATGTCCTTTCCATCACTACACAAAGAGGCACGCAATAAGTTCACACCAGACTAGCAAATTAGAGACTGCAAACTGGGCTGATTATATGTGCAGCTTATGTCAGAAGATACAACTGTTTGAGAGATGACAGGTCATCTGTTTGAATAGACACTGTCTTTGTTAGGGGTTCCTGTGCCTTCAGTGAAACTACAGGAATTCTAGACATAGTGTCTGCATTAGTGTGTCTCTTTCCATCTTTGTGCACAATCACCCATTCATACAGATCTAGTTCCATAGCCCACTGACCCACTCTACGTCCCATGAGGTCAATATCAAAATTTAGTTTCCTGAGACCAACAAGAGGTTTGTGTTCTGTGACTATTGTAAAAGGGCTGTTACTCAAGTAATGACGAAAATACCTGAATGACCAAATTATTGCCCATAATTCTTTGTCATATGTAGACCATTTTCATTCTGTAGCAGATAGTACATGCACGCTAGCAATGACTAGCAATGAGACGTTCTTTGCCATTTTGAGTTTGAAATAAAACAGCACCAATTGTGATATTAAATGCATCTGTACTCAATGTGAATGGCTGGTCAAAGTTTGGACCTAGGTGTTGGGCAATCTCTTACTCGCTGACTATGAGCTGGGTCAAGGACCAGCCCCTCCTTTGAGACAATGTTTGCCATGTACTTTACCAACAATTTGCAAAACATTAAGCTTGAGACCAGCCTCTCTGAACCTGGTTAAACTGTCTGTGAGGTTATTTATATGATCATTGAAGTCTTTCCCCATACAAATTATGTCATCAAGATAAATGACACACTTTGTCCAACACAGCCCTCTAAGGACAAGTTCCATAAGCCTTTGAAACATGGGTGGACTATTCTTAAGACCCATGGACATAACCCATAGATTAATTAATATAGGCCATCACCAGTGGTAAAGGCAGTTTTCTGTCTATCATTTGGGTCTAACTCTACCTGTCAGTAACCAGAGGACATGTCCATGGTAGAAAAATACTGAGACCCTGATGAAGTATCAAGATTATTATCCACCCGTGGTATTGGTTACTGAGATTAATTTACAGTAATAAACACGGACTCTACAATTATTCTCTTTTTTCTTTACCATGACTACCTGACTCAACCATGGGCTATCACTATCTTGCATCACATCTTGTGCTTTGAGTTTTTCTACCTGATGGTGAATTTCTGCCTTGAGAGCAGGGAAGGTCCTGTATGCTTGCTGAGAAATTGGAGTGTCATCTTTGGTCCTGATTTTGTGGGTGACCATGCTTGACCTACCATAGATGGGTGTGCTGACTGAAAACATCAGAGAAGAAAGTTAGCAGATCTTTACGACTCCGTTTTTGTACCTCAGACAGTTCAGTATTAGAGAGATCTGGCAGTACAGGCGAAATAGGCTTTGGCATTGAGCTGGACACACAAGCATCCTGAATGTTAACATTATTCTCACATTTGTCAATAACTATATAATCATCCTGTTCACTCTCAGAAATAGAATAAAAAGTGCTACTCTGAGTACCACTGTGCAGAGAAATGTCATCAGAAGAGAGACTGATAACTTTCAGATAAATTGAACCCATATCTACTTTAGTAAGAGTCCATGCAAATCCTACTGTTGAGTCCTCACAATAATGAGACTCAAACACACCTATGTAACCATTCGACTGAAAACTCTTGTGAGGTGATGAAAGTTTGGCTGAAATTAAAATCTCTGAAAAAGCAGGAACCACCATGGTGGTAGACACTGTAACATCCACAAGTTTGTGAACATGCTGATTTAAACTAACAAGTTATGAACTGCTTCCCTAGTGGTCTTTGAGGTAAAGTAGCAGTAGACATTCTGAAATCCTCACTTACAAGAGAAATATCAGCACTACTGTCTACAGATGCATGAACTAATATGTCTTCAATTACAAGTGGCACATACTGAGTCATAACATCAGCAGTATCTGAAATCTCTTGGTGCTCAGCAATGTTACTAGTGGGCCTGACATCAATTAGCACTTGGCAGTTGGCTCTCATTGTCAACTACTTGTACAACCCCTGGCAAAAATTATGGAATCGCCACACTTAGAGGATGTTCACTCAGCTTTTTTAATTTATAGCAAACAAACAAATCACAGATATGACACAAAAAAGGTTTTGTTCAATAGCTTAACATTCTGGCTTTGTGAA
>CM075024.1:8270162-8287591 GCA_037576675.1 Pangasius sanitwongsei | reverse complement strand
GGTTAAAAGCACTTTTGAAATACTTTTAAAACAATTACTATTTTGTAGGGGGGCTAATAATTTTGTCCTCAACTGTAAACCAGGTTAGGGCGAAAAGAAACTTTAGTGAGCCCTGGAGCAACCCTACCCCTTTTAAAGACTCTAAGGGGAGGTGAGAAAGGAACTCTAAAACCACAGACAAATCCCACAAAGGAACCAACTGCCTGGACACCAGCAGCTTGCAGTGGGCCCCTTTCATAAAGCAGCTTATTATAGGGTGTTGGCCTGCAGGTTTTTCACCAAATCCTACATGACAGGCAGAAATAGTGACTAAATATACCTTCATAGTGGAAAAAGCCTTTCCTGTATCTAGCAGATCCTGGAGAAAGCAGAGAATGTCCCTTACCAAGCACTGAAAAGGGACAATATGGCTCAGCCTGCACCATTCTTCAAAGACTCACCATTTATTACTAGAAAGTGAACGAGTGGAAGAGGCTCTGGCATTCTGTATAGTGTCTATGACCAATAAAGGCAGGTCTGCATGCAAATTCCACCTCTCATGGGTCAACCACAGACAGCTATCCTGTCTGGGTGGGGGATGGTAAATTTCTCTTTCGCCTGGCACAGGAGGTCCCTTCGGGGAGGGAGGGGCCACAGCCAGCCTGACAACAGTTGAACTATCCCCACTACTCAGTGTTTGGATGGCCAACGTGGGGCATCAGAATTAATAAGCCCTGCTCCTTCATTCTGGCTAGAGTGGGGGATATTAAGCTCAGAGGAGGGAATGAGTAAAGAAGGACATTTGGCCATGGGTGGGCTAGAGCATCCACACCCAATGTTGCATTTCCATCTGCTAGAGAGAAATACAGAAGACATTGAGCATTTTCCTGCGCTCTGCAGAGATCTACAGCAGCCTGACCGAACCTCTGCCATGTCTGATCCATCACCTGTGGATGGAGTCTCCACTTTCCCTACAGAGGGTTTCCCCTGGACAATAAATCTGCTCCCCTGTTCAAACTCCCCAGAACATGAGTTGCCCTGATGGACAAGAGGCTTGTGTCGCTCCACATGATCAGCCTTTTGGCTAACTGATGGAGTTGTATGGAGCGTGAGCCTCCCTGTTGGTTGACATAAGCTGCCACTGTAGAATTGTCTGTTTAGGACACGTCTGTAGTCATAGCAACCCTTGGTGACACCACCCCAAGGGAATTCCCATTCTGAGAGTCGTGGGGCTTTTCCAAAGTCTGAGCGCTCTGATGCACGCATGAGTTATTTTCACCGGCTAACTGAGATGCCGCTGAGAGCACATGTGTAGATGCACAATCCAGCACTGAAAAGCCCTCATTATAAGTCCCAAATGTACTACAGAAATCACTGAAGCCATTAGATCCAGCATTCATAAGCATAGACATAAACCACTCTCCCTGTTTGAAACCAGGTGAGACATTGTGTGAAAGACGTAATCCTCCCTTCTGACAGTGTAATTTGATAAGAAAGGGCGTTTATGCTGAGTCCCAGTGTGACGGCGGGCCGGCAGCTTGTGCACCGAAGAAGTTCAGTGCTCCTCACATGACTGCTGGTGGGATGCTGAAAGGACAGCGGTGGTTCAGCACCCCCATTGTTTTGGACAGCCAGAATGCACGTGGCTGCGAGGCAGAGCGATTTAATACAGCACAGCTGGCAGCCAATGAGTGCCGCGGTGCCGATTCACCCTCCTGGAGAAGAAAGAGGGCTATAAAAGAAGCAGGTAGAAGGTAGGTGAGGCTTATGACTGTACCAATGTCTGTCTCTTTTTCTTTACCAGAAGCGGACATAAGCGGGGGAGAAGAGCCACTGCCTCTGTACGCCAACCTCCACGTCGTCTGAGAGCGCACCCTCCTTCTCGTCGCCACGCCACTGCTGCCAGCTCACCATGCACAACCCGAAGATGATACCCACCTCACCAGGTTTCACCAGCCACCAGCACTTCCACCCCCACTTTATTCCTGCACCACTTTGAAAAATAAAGAGCATGTTCCCCACATCACTGCCTCTTGGTGTCAGTGGTCTCGCATTGCCACACACAGATATTCTGTGTGTTGAGAGGATTCTATGAGAAAGGGTTCTATGAGAGGGTTCTGTGAGAAATGTCTATGTGAAAAAAATGCATCTGAAAGATCGATTGTCACGAGCCAATCGTTCAGACGGATCAAGTGACAAAGCACTTTGTGTGTCAACATTCTGAATGAATACTTTCATAAGTACTTGTTTACACATGAAGATCCAAAATAGGGTGGAGGGATGTGCCCTCTTTCTTTGGAATCACAAAGTAATGGAAGTAAATGCCTTTCAGCTCTCCTTCTCGGGCACCACTCTGATCGCCTGTTTGTTTAAAAGAGTTTAAATTTTGACCTTCAGGGCATGAGTTTACTCTCCCTCCGCCACAGAAACTACCACCCTCTTGAATCTGAGTACTTTCGTGGTGAATTGAAGTCTGTATTCCCATGAAACCGTAGTTATAGCCCATAGATGAACTGCGCATGCATGCCAATTGTCTATGCAGGCAGAAAGAGGCCCTCTGTACACTTCCGCCCCGCTGGTGTTGCCCTGTAATGACGTCGGTTCTCTTGCCGAACTGGCTTCCACTGAAAGAGTGAGCACTCCCCCCAGCGGGGATACTAGGGAAGCCCTTTCTATTTCTTTGGGTTTTTTTGGAACATAATACCCTCATCTGTTTGCCTGGCTGCGATAATGCATTCTTTATTATCAGTTCCCCTGAATTGACAGATGATTGAAAACACTGTGTGAGTGCTTGGTGGCACTTTTGAACATAATCTTGAGTTCATTCGTTTCTCTGAACTTGAGGAGAACTTACAGAGAGGGCCCTTATAGAACTTATAAGAAGGGGGCTAAATTCCCGCCTCCTTCTCTTTGCAGGTGGAGAGAAGGGGGCAGAGGAGCACTTGCCTGTCAGGTTGCAAAGTTCTTCTTCCTCTCCTCGGGGTGGTGCAGGCGTTTCCTAGTGGCCACCGTGGCCACTGCAAAGCCCTTCTGAGCTGGCTGAGAGGGTGGTCACAGCACTTGCTTGCATGGTAAACAAAGGTTAAAAAGCCTCATCCTCCTATTTCCTAATGGTGCTGGTTCCCTCATCTTCTCGAGAGCTGGCCCGAACAGACTCTTAATGGGGGTCATAAGCTGCGTCCATAACTTCTGCTTTCTGAGAGTTGCCCACGCCTGACAGGTTTAGTCATAAAACTCTCTCTCCTGACACAGCCAAGCCAATTACACAGCTCTGAACCACAGGAAAAGTGCAGAATTATCTCTGCCTGGAAAGCTGACATTAAAGTCACTGTGTTCAGCAAGCACACTGACTAAGCTGCATATTTATACATCCTCTGATACTTCGACGTGGTCAGTAGCTCCGAATTCCTTGGCAGCAAAATCTGAGAGGAAGCAGAAATAGAGCACCAATTTGGGTGGAGATGATAGGTGACTGAAGCATTATCACTGGAGGTCAGGCCAACCCCAGATCTCCCATCCCTTGAATCTCCAACTTAGAATATTCCTTGGCAGAGAGCTTGCTCTTAAAGGGGCTAGACCAATAGCGGGACATCTCCTTCATGCAAACAGGCATGGCGGGCAGGAGTTGTCTCGGGTTGGCCAGGCAGCAGCCTTTTCCCATAGTAGAGGTCTCTCTCTGCTCCTTTGGAGACTTGGGCTGCAGGCCAGGCTAAGCCCAATGCAGGTTACTATCTGCCTGAGAGGCCGAGTTGGTCGTGCTAGGGGGTCTAGAATGTTGGGCAGAGTTATCCCCCCCCCCCCCCCCGCCCTGTCTAAATCAAGGATGTCAGAGTTAGAATTGCCCTGTGTGCCATCATCATGTGATGGTCAGTAGCGTAGATTTTGCTGGAGCTCCAAGCAGACACGAGTCTTCTTGGTTAGCCACCTCCACTCTCACCCTTCATTCTGAAATTTTCCAATTCCAGTGGACTAATGTTTGTGCGTCTGTTTGAGTGTGCTTCGGGCCCATACATGATACACATATGGTGAGGGTCCCTGCCCGAGATGGACATGGGTGGGTGGAATGCAACCTCTCTGCCCTTCTCCTCACCCCGTTTGGTGAGGATGATGGCCGTCATAATGGTTGAAGAGTGAAGTTGTAATCCCAAGACTTATCACAACACGTTAGTCTATTGGTGGTGATGGCTCTCCTTGAAGTGCAAAGCTTAAAATTACTTAATGCCACAAAATTCCTACTGTCATAATTACTATGAGATAGGTCGTAGAGAATAGCATGCCTTGACACGGACACATTTTAATGAAATTTTAGGGGAAACCGGGCTTCACATGTAGTCTTAAAGCAATCATCTGTGACTGAGAGTTAACAGCAACAGATTCCAAATGCAAATGTCACACTTGAAATCAACTATAGACCCTTTACCTACTTACTTGTAAGTGAAGTAATAAAGGAATAAAACACATCTGTCCATGGAACAGCTGAGCAGCCAACTGTCCAATTACTTAAAAAGGGGGGGGACCTCTTAAGACAAAGGAGACACATAAAAAGTGCTATAATTTCTACACAGGTCACCCAATTTGAAAGTCTGTGCTTTGAGCTCATATTAATGATTTAATTTCAATGCCAGTATACTGTGGCAGACAGCGAAAACAATAATAATAATGCCAATGTCCGCATATTTATGGACCTGACTATAGGTGCTTCACTGTATATATATTTATAGTCTCAGTCTCATTAAATCAATCTAATTAGGCAGTCAGTCTCATAGAATATCCCCCTTTTAGTTTAGAATTATATTTAAAAATTAAAACAACAAACTTTAAAATAAGTCACAATTATTAAAACCTCAATTTTTCTTTCTGAAGACTTAGTTCTGAGTAGTTGGCTTCTTGCAATATAAAAGTTATAACCAAGACAATAAAATGTCAAATAAAATGGGATTTATTGAAATACAGTGAAAAGAAGAAAAACATTAATCAACTTCTTAATTAAGAACTGATAATTTTATGTAGAGCAGTGGTACTCAAACTTTTACTCAAACAATTGGTTGCATAGTCTGTTGAATGTACTGCACTGTCATCCATAGCAGTGGCGGTGCAAGGAAGGCTGTTGGTTTGGCCAATCATGTGCCAATGCCTCTGTCTCTGCCCTGTCCATGAACCACATTGGGCAATGAGTTGTCTGTTTGCAAATATACTGTTCAAAAAAACATAAGGGAACCAGTTTCACCTGGTTTGGTGCAAATTAAAGTGACAAGTGCACTGGAGAGGAAACAGCAAGACAACTCCAAAAACCAAATGGTTTTGCAAGTGGTAGCCACAGACAATTGCTCTCTTCTTATCCTTCCTGACTGATTTGTCTCTAGTTTTGTGTTTTGTTAGGGTCCTTGTCACTACTTGTAGCATGAGGCAATACCTGCAACCCAATTAGGTTGCACAAGTAGTCCAGCTCCTCCAGGATGGCACATCCACATGTGCCGTTGCAAGAAGGTTTAGTGTGTCTCCCAGCCCAGTTTCAAGAGCATGGAAGAGATACCGGGAGACGGGCCATTACACGAGGAGAGCTGGACAGGGCCATAGAAGGGCAACAACCCATCAGTATGACTGGTATCTGCTCCTTTGTGTGAGAAGGAACAGGAGGAGCACTGCCAGAGCCCTACAAAATGACCTCCGGCAGGCTACTAGTGTTACTTTTTTCTGACTAAACTGTCAGAAACAGACTCCATGTGGGTGTCATGAGGGCCTGATGTCCTCTAGTGGGACCTATGCTCACAGCCCAGCACCGTGCAGCTCAATTGGCATTTGCCAGAGAACACCAGAATTGGCATGTCCGCCATTGGCGCTCCATTCTCTTCACGGATGAGAGCAGGTTCACACTGAGCGTATGTGACAGACTTGAAAGAGTCTGGAGATGCTGTGGGGAACATTATGCTGCCTGCAACATCATCCAGAATGACCAGTTTGGCGGTGGGTCAGTGATGGTCTGGGGAGGTATATCCTTGGAGGGTCACACAGACTTCCATGTGCTAGCCAATGGTACGTTTACTGCCGCTAGGTACCGGGATGAAATCCTCAGAGCCATTGTCGGACCTTGCGCTGGTGCAGTGGGCCCTGGGTTCCTCCTGGTGTATGACAATGCCCAGCCTCATGTGGCCAGAGTGTGTAAGCAGTTTCTGGATGATGAACGCATTGAAGCGATTGGTCCTCACATTCCCCAGACCTGAATCCAATGGAGAACCTCAGAGCAGCTATGTATTGGGGCATCCGAAGCCTGGCAAGTAGCACCACAGACTGTCCTGGAGCTCACTGATTCCCTGATCCAGGTCTGGGAGGAGATCCCCCAGGACACCATCCGGCATCTCATCAGGATCATGCCCAGACATTGTCAGGAGTGCATACAGGCACGTGGGGGCCATACACACTACTGACTTACATTATGAGTTGCCGTGATGAAATTCATGCAAGTTGGATCAGCCTGTAATTTAAATTTTTTACTTTGATTTTTGGTGTAATTTTGATTACAGCCCTCGATGTGCCGATGACTTTGGTTTCCATTGACCATTGTGACATCATTTTGTTCTCAACAAATTACACAATACAAGTAAAGATTTTCAACTTTAATATTTTGTTCATTGAGATCCAATGTGTGATTTAAGTGTTCCCTTAATTTTTTTGAGCAGTGTAGATCAACTTCTGCTTTGCCATAGGTGTTCCAGATTAATTAAAGCAGCTCCTTGTGGACTTACCAGTAGGGTTAACATCAAAACTTGTCATAATTTCATGGAGCAAAGTGTGTAATTTAACTTATGCCCCTACATTTAACATCATTGACATTCTGTTGATTGACACCCCATAGAGGGGAAAGTATCCTTGCACCCATTTCTAGTTTAGAACTATTGGTGTAAGAGAATTATCAAGCTGTCAATATTGTGGGTGTGAATTGGCCAGATAAAGGGGTGAGTAATGTATCTGAATGCCTCCAATCCTCTAAAGCCTGGCAAAACTTGATTGGTGATTGAATGGTGCTGTCTAAAAGCACCAACTGGCACATGGTGGTTTTGTGATCAGACCATATATAGTTAACTCAGTTCATTGGCTGTAGCACATTGGTATATCTGTTTCTGGCCATGTGTCAATCTAACGATAGCTCTGTCAGTGTATCTGACTCACCACCAAGTCAAGTCAAATCAAGTGGCTTTATTGTCATTTCAACCATATACAGCTAGTTAGTACACAGTGAAACGAAACAACGTTCCTCCAGGACCAAGGTGCTACATAACACAAACACAGAAGTGCAGGAGACTACATATATTTACATAATGTGTGCAAACATGTGCAGACAGCACAAGACAGTACAAAACTGCAAAACAAGACAATGGGCACAGTAAGTAATAGTGCAGCGCCGACTAGTACACAGTTCTGGGAGAAAGTGAATCAGATAACAGTAGTGCAAAAGAGTACCACAAACATGTACCTCCTAATCCTAGGGACTACACAACAGTAGTTAATACAAATACATGCAGAGCAGAGGCTCAGGAACATGGAAAATCAGTAGAAGCTTTTTAGGCATTTACATGGCACATCACTACAACGTAGTGAATACATTCGTAGTGGTTCTGACATTCTGACATTGTGGACAGAACTGCATTGAGGTACATGGTAATGTAACATTACTGATGTTCCTGATCCAACTGATAACTTGAGTGATCTACAAAATGACTTAGCTAATATTAGAACACAACTTGAGAATATGACCAGAAATGATGGGATATCATCTATACCAGGTTGTTCTGACCTGATATCTCTCACCATAAGACAACTATAAGGAATGTACATAAGGAGATAGATAAGTGGTTCACATTGTCATGAGAAAACCCTTTTATCACACAATGAGCCTCTCTGAATATGTTATCACATAAATTACCTAAAAACTTGTTATATATTGGGTAGGATTTCACACATTTTGCTAGATAGGAAGGGAGACAAGTTGCTTGACAAGGCCACAGCAGAACTCTGACTACACTCCCGTATTTCTCCATCTGAAAAACTTTCTGCAAATAAAATTCATCTACTATAAAGATCCTGTCTCCAGATTTATCCTACCATACTTGGCATCTGAGTGAAGCATTATTCTAGTGTAAAAGACGACACTGGGTATAGGCTTGCTGGGAGATCCACTGTCTGCTTGTATCGGCCTTTTAGATACACAGCTCTCAGAAGGTGTGCATACATCCACTTTCAGAGCTTTTTTGCTGATCTCATCATCATGCCCCCCTGGTGATTCATTTACTGTCTTCCCAGCTGTTTTAAATGTGAGGGGGACACAGATGTCACTAAGAAACTTGCACCCCCACATCCACACCCCACCACCCCGGGGAAACACACCCACTCCTAGACACTAATGCTGCATTTGACTGAAGTTGAAACTGAATTTCCGAGTTCAGCACATGGCATCATATCAGCATGGCTGCTCACAGCATCAACAGTAAACAAGCAGCATTTCTTTACTTTTAAAAGAGTTATACTGTATATTTGTATCTGCAAGTATTTGATTTAGATCAATCAACATACAGACAAATTCACTTGTTAAATCTACAACAATGATAATACAGTTAGGTAATTTGAGGAGGTAAATAAATATACTCAGAGTTTGCTGGCTAGATTGTTGCTATCAAAAGAAGAACATGGAGGTGACCATGTTTTTTGTAGATTTCTGTGTTGAGTGGAACATAGCATGATTCTCACAAGGATCAAGTTCATCAAAGTACCAACCTTAATAATCAAACAGACTTCGAATAAACATGGACAACCTTCTCTTTTTAGGTTGAAATTTATTGACTGACATTATGAGCAAGACAGCTTCTGTCAGAAAAGCTTGCACAGCTGACAATGTCTATGCCTATTAACTGCAGAGTCTGCAGAGGTGTCAGCTGGCTCTTTTTGTAATTAATTTTTAGTCTGAGAGCTTCCACATGTGGTCACAACCTTTGTCTGGCTCATCACTTGCTGCCGGGAATGGCCACACAGCAGCCAGTCATCCAGATAGGAGATTATGCATAGATACTGGTGTTGCAGGGGTTTTAGGGCAATTCTCACATATTTCATGAACACTGTGGGTGCTAAAGCTAACCTAACAGGAAAGACCCTAAAGAGGTTGCAGAGGGGAGAACCATACTACTTGCTTGTATTCTGGTCTCACCTCAGAGATATGGATGCAATACATTGCTCATCTGACACGTTTGTGTTGATTTCTCCTTTACATCATCAGAAGGATTCATCCATTTCTATCCACACAGGCCAATCAGGTGCTGGCTTTTTTTTGCAGAATCTGCAAAATGTTAGTAATTAAAAAAAAGAGAGGCAATAAAAATTGCTGTGGGGAATTTGACTAACAAGTATTCTGTGTTGCAGTGAGCTGGGGCGAAGATAAGGGAGAGAGACGAGCGCCTCAAGAGAGAGCACGTGTGCGTGCGTGTGTGTGTGGCGCTTAAAGAGACCGCTGAAAGCAGAGGAAAAAATTGAGAATAAATCGCCTCTGAGTTGTTCTAAGTCTGCCTCCTGCTTCCTCATTACCGCCCGAACCCATGAGATTGCTACAAACTGAATTACACAAATGAACCAGTTCAAAAGTATACATATACATTTATGTTTTGTGATAGTTGTTCATGAGTCCCTTGTTTGTCCTGAGCAGTTAAACTGCCCACTGTTCTTCAGAAAAATCCTCTAGGTCCTGCACATTCTTTGCTTTTCCAGCATCTTCTGCATATTTAACCCCTTTCCAACAGTGGCTATATGATGCGGAGATCCATCTTTTCACACTGAAGACAACTGAGGGACTCATACACAACTATCACAAAAGGTGCAAACATTCAGTGATGCTCAAGAAGGCAACACACTACATTAAGAGTAAACTCTAAACTTTTGAACAGCATAATTGGTATAAATTGTCATTATTTTGTTTAAAGATCTTATTTTTTCATTTAGTACTGCCCTTCATAAGGTACATAAATATTTACATTTCCCAGAAGACAACATAAAAATAATTTTCTTACTATATTACTTCCCGTCAGAGTTTTTCGACTGATGGTATCCATAGTTCATGACCTATCGAACCAGTATCAGGATGTATGTATTGATAGAGACTTCAAAGCACTTCTGTAAGTCACTCTGAATAAGGGTGTCTTCCAAATGCCATAAATGCAAATGGAAACTAGCTAATGTACAACAAAATGGATTAGGCACTTGTACAGCCATATTGGCAGCCAACCAACTTGTAAAGCATTCTGTGCTGCTGCTGCGCTGGGCGCCTGTTTTTCACTCAAATGTTCAGTCTGCTACTAACATTCTCTGCTGAAGTTGGCCTCAAGTTCAGAGATTGAGATATAGCCACTAATCTGGGTCACACATCAAGGTCTATCTCTGTAGACCTGCTGATATCCGTGTTGATACCAATTATCCTGACATCTTCTGCTCTCTGCACCTGCCTGAACCATCCTGATGCCCTATTTCTGGTCGGAGTTCTCATTACCTGAAAACCACTCGCTGCTGCTGAATTTTGCCCCATATGGACAGCCTAAAGATCAATGAGATTACTGTGGTCCCACACAGAAACCATAAAGATAGCCTTAGGACTGCAATTGTTATGAAGTTTTGCACTCAAGTCTCCATCATTGAATAGTTGATAACTTCATCAAAATAGACTTCAAGATAAAACTATAATGAATTCAGAAATGACTATGATACTAATATTCATAAGTTGCTCATAAGTTCCTGGGTTACACAATTGCACTTTGACTATATAGTATACAGTTATAGAAGAGAAAATATTTACAATTGCACTATTTGGTGTCACCCAGATGAGGATGGGTTCCCCTTTGAGTCTGGTTCCTCTCAAGGTTTTATCTTCATATTGTCTCAGGGACATACTGTCCTTGGATGGCTCCTTAGGGATAAATTTATAAATTTATAATTTATATCCAGAATTTATATATTTCTGTAAAGCTGCTTTGATAATGTCCAATGTTAAAAGCACTACACAAATAAAAATGAATTGAATTGAATTGTATGGGAGATAACTGTACTAGTCTCCCTTGAGCTATGTACTCCAATTTGCTATTGCATTTCCACTAACAGCTCTTGCATTTGGCCTTTTCCAGCTCCTCAAATCTAAGTTCCAATGCAGGAAAGGCACTCTCTCCTTCAGAGACATTTCCTACCCACTTTTCCACCATTCTCTTCCTAGTGCGCTCTGCAACCATATCTGCTGTTTGTTTCACTCCTTGCTTCTGTACAGTGCCAGAGGAAGGTGATGAATGGACAGCAGTATTTTTGTAGCTTGCAAGGAGCGCTTTGCCCATTGCTAATGTCATTGTCCTGCAGTTAGGGCAGGGCTCATTAAGTGCCTGTTGCAGGTCTTCAGGTTTCAAACCATTTTGGCATTGATCATATTAATCATCCAGCTCTATCAGGGAGAAAATGCAAAAATCTTGCCATTATGCAAACAGAAAAGGCTGTTAAAGTTGAAAAAGTTTCAAAAATTCACATACAGTCTTTTTAAAGATTTTAAGAGAATTTACTCTGCATATACAGCATCCACACTCCTACACACTA
Organism: Pangasius sanitwongsei; assembly: GCA_037576675.1. NCBI lineage: Eukaryota > Metazoa > Chordata > Actinopteri > Siluriformes > Pangasiidae > Pangasius > Pangasius sanitwongsei. The sequence goes on along the minus strand of CM075024.1, from coordinate 8,276,005 downwards.
TCTTAAACAATAGGCCACTTGTTCAGCAACATAGTGAAATTATGAATAAGTCAATATTAGAAATACAATCACCTATGCAGCAACTTAATCCACTCTCACTGATGGACAATACCAAAATTTGCAAAATTCAAAGGATTAGAGCACTATACTCAGTGTCTTGAATCCACTTCTTTAACTCCCCAACAAGACAAGAATAGGATGTGTGTGATGATGTGGGGGAGTTTTATAGGCTGCACACATGATGACATGGTCTCAAGATAACAACTTTTTTATTAACACTTGGCAAAGAAACTTGCAAACAGGAAAATTCCACTAGTCCAGAATAAAAGTTGATTTGAGTTGATTTTTTTTCTCAAAATGATAGGTAGCTAAATGTCTGACACCCCTCACTCTATCGTTGCTTTTGACCAAATATGATGTGGCACACATGTACAATCACTTTGTCATCCATCACCATGGGGAAAACAGTGTTACCCTACATAAGTCTGGTACTGGATATAAAACTACAAAGACACTTAAAATACCCACTGAGCACAGATCTAAACAGATAAAACAAAAAGAAGATCACAATTTTCAGAAGTGCACTATTGAGTTGATGAAGTTTCAAAATCAGGTCACCCCATAAAATGCAATGGCTGAACAAGTGTCATTAGCACTAATTAGAAAGTGTTGTGCCTCTATAAGACCATAATCAAATTTCTTGGCCATGCACACCATCACCATGTTTGGCAATAAATGGGCTTCATACAAGAATACCCTCTGTAAAATATGATATTTTTGCTGGATGTTATTCTTAGTCTCTGCCCTATTGAATGAGCATGAGGGTGTGTTTTTTATAGAGACTACAAAGCACTTCTGTAAGTCACTCTGGATAAGTGTGTCTGCTAAATGCTCTAACTGTAAATATGGTGGTGGATAATTGACTGCATTTTACTTGGGTTATTTTGCAGTTATTGGTCCAAAGGCCCTTGTGAATACTGGTGGCATCAGGAATTCGGTTACGTACAAGGATATTTTAAACCTAGTTGTCTCTGCCAGGAGATTAAGACTTCAATGCAGAAGATTAGCATAAATATACACCAAAAACACCAAAAATTATCCGTATCCAGATTTGTTAAAAAACTGTTGTCTGATTTGAAAAGGACAAAACACTAAACTAAGAATATCACTGAGGTTGAAATGCTCTGTATTATGGAGGGTTCCAAGGTCCTCTGCGATGGTTTCCTGTCTTGTTAGACATTTTGCACATTTTCCTTAAGGGTGCAAAAAATTCTGGCGCTGACTGTAGAGCTTTGGAAAAATATCAATAAATACTGGCTTTAATATAGCAGTTTTATCTCTACAATTGCTTTGGTACACCAGTTCAGTCATTATTAGGACTTAGCAGCAGCCACAAATTCCACCCACCTCATCTGCGTCATCAGAATGCTGGGATAGCTGGTCGTGCTCAATGATCTCAGCCTCATCCTCAGTCGGTCCGTTCCCGACCCGGACTCCCCCAAACTTCTGTGTGCCCTGTTGAGTGAGTCCGGTGGATGAGCTGGTGCCTGCTTGCTCTAAAGTTTCTACTTTCTGAGCAGGGCTTGCCTCCCTCATCTGGGACTAAATACAAAACCCAACAAAGTCTGAATGGCTCACAACATGCCATGTGCTCTTTGTGGTGTGTGTGAATGGGTGTGCCTGTGTAGAATATAGCTACCCACCCCATAGAACTGCATATTTTACATGACCAGTATACTGGAGTTCGGTGTCCTTTGGTTTGTTTATTTATTTATTTATTTATTTAATTTTTTTTTTTTTGGGGGGGGGGGGGGGGGGTGGTTAGGAGTTTATATAGCTTTTATTTTTACAGTGCTGTGAAAAAGTATATGCCCCATCCAGAGTTTCTTTATTTTTGTATATTTGTCAGTTTTTGTACATTTGCCCTCAGACAAAATAAGACAACCTAATAACTGGTTGTGCCACTTGGTTGTGCCACAGAATGCTTCAGATAACTTTAGCTCAGTCTTTCACATTGCTGTGGAGGAATTCTGGCTCACTCCTCAATGCAGAATTGCTTTAATTCAGCCACACTAGAGAGCACTGGAGCATGAACTGCCCGTTTAAGGTCCTGCCACAGCATCTCAGTGGGGTCAGAACTTTGACTACACCACTCAAAAACCTTAATTGTGTTTCTTTTGAGCCATTCATAGGTGGACTTGTTTTTGTATTTTGGATTGTGACATTCATAACCCAACTGCATAATCATGGTACAATATGACTGGATATTCTCCTTCAGAATTTTCTGGTAGAGAGCAGAATTCATGGTTCCGTCAGTTATGGTGCCCAGGCCCTGAAGCAGCAAAGCATTCCCACATCATCACACTACCACCACCATGTTTGACTGTTGGTATGAATGCTGTCTTAGCTTTAAGCCAGATGTAAGAGACCCACGTCTTCCAAAAAGTTTCCAATTATCAGTCAACAGAACATTATCCCAAAAGGCTTGGGAGTCATCAAGGTGTTTTTTGGCAAATGTGAAATGAGCATTTATGTTCCTCTTGGTTAGCAATGGTTTTGCCTTGAACTCTCCCATAGATACAGTTTTTGCCTAGTCTCTTTCTAATGGTGGAATCAGGTACACTGACCTTATCTGAGGTGAATGAGGCCTGTAGTTCCTTAGATGTTTGTTGTGGTTTGCTGTGTGACTTCCTGGATCAGTCACCAGTGGCTCTTGGCAGAATTTTGGTAGGCCAGCTAAATCTGGAAAGATTCACCATTGTTTCAAGTTTTCTCCATTGGGAGATATGGCTCTCACTGTGGTTCCTTGGAGTCTCAGCGCCTTAGAAATGGCTTTGTACCCCTTTTCAGACTAACATATTTCAGTAACTTTCTTTCTCATCTCTTCTGGAACTATGTTGTTCACAGCTGCTTGTTTAGATCTTCTCAAACTACCTCACATTGCTGAAAAAGTTCTATTCAAATGATGTTTAGATTCAACAGGGCTGTCGGTAATCAAGCCTGGCAGTGTCTAGTCTAAATTATCAATTAAATTTGGTTAATTGTTTGACTGAGTATCTAAGGGGGGAATTACATTTTCCCACAGGGCAAGTTGGTGTCGGATAACATTTTTCCATTCCTAAATGATATTTTGGGTCCCTGGAGGACTAATGGTTAGGTCACAGCGCTCTCACCACTGCATCCCGGGTTCAATTCCCGGCCAGGGAACCAGCCACTGGGGTTGCGTGCAACAGTGCGCTCTCAGCGGATAAAATTGGGGAGGGTTGCGGTAGGAAGGGCATCTGTCATAAAAACTGTGCCAAATCAAATATACGCAGACCAATGATCCACTGTGGTGTCCCCTAACGGGAGCAGCCAAAAAAGGAACAACAACAACAAAAGAAATAATCATTTTAAAACTGTATTTTGTTTTTTATAAAATATTTTTTTTTAAAAAGCGCAGGAAATGGCATGCAAAGAAGCAGAAATGCGGCAAGCAAGCGGGCATCTGTACTAGGCTAAAGGCCTTTTATAAAAGAAATTTATAAAAATTTCTGGGATACTTTTTCACAACACTGTACATTAATTAATTTAACTTCACATGGACTTTGTTGAGAATAACTGCTAGAAATTCTGCAAAAACAATTACATACTAAGTTGTGGATTTCTCTTGTCCTAAAATTGCATACTATATAAACTATATATATAGTAGTGTAGTGTTAGTGAAATTTGAATATTCTGCCTTATCCAGGATACTAACAAAGCTTTCTATTTATAGCTCTACATTGATTTGTTCCCTGGAGCAACACTGAGTTTAATACCAACACAACGACTGAAAGGACATTAGAGAATAGGAACATACCAAGTGCTTTTTCCACAGGTGCTGACGACGGAGCACCATGGTCTTCACCACCAACATACAGGGAACACAGCTCATTGCAATAACCACCAACAGAGACTGGATACCCATCTAAAGAAAATGACATGTAATATATTGACAGATGTATGAGATATGTACCATGAGGTAAATGAGAATTTATTAGTGAAACATTTGTCTTTAACACATATTCCTGTTGCAACATTCCTGACAAAAATGGCCTTGTACGCTTTAGTTCACATCTAGGCATTGAGATTGCCAACAAGAATTGTTATAGCATGATAACACATTAATAGGTACAATACACTATATAAGTAAGGAATATTTTGTGGACAAATTGTAACTATGCCATTTAGGGACATTTACAAGTGAATACTTGTGTGGAGAGAGGAAGGAATCAGGTGTATGAAATGGGTGTGAAAATATTTTTCACCTGTCCACTGTACAGAGCTTTATTAGTTGGATCGTTGTAGTTAAAAAGACACATGTTGATGAAGGCAATAAGGAGGCTTGGAGCATCTTTAGAAGTGGTTGCATCATAGGCTGTCCACTTATAGAAGATCAGCAAGATCAAATAACCAAAAAGGCAGCTCATAAACACAATTTCAGGGATAAAACCCAAGAAGATGTTCAGAGGCTTCTTAAAGTACCTAGGAACACACAGGACAATATTCAAAAAGACAATATAATCAATAAAATGGTAATATACAGATGTGGACAAATTTGTTAGTACCCTTACAGCGCATTGAAACAATGCTTCATTCCTCCTGAAAAGTGGTGAAATTAAAAGCAATTGTCTCATGTATACCTGCATGGCTTTGGTATGTCATAGAGTAAAAGCACAGAAAGTGTAAAAAGAGAAATTATTGCTTATTCTACAAAGATATTCTAAAATGGCCAGAACAGATTTGTTGGTACCCCTAGAAAAGATTATAAATATTCAGATTATAGTCATATTTCAAGCTAACTGTTTTCTTTAATTAGTATCACATATAACTTCAATCTTGTAATCAGCCTATTTAAATGCACAAAGGTATTCACTCTGCTGTTTGTTATCACCGGGTATACCACATTGAACATGGACCAGAGAAAGCAAAGGAGATTGTTGTCTCAGGAGATCAGAAAGAAAATTATAAGCATGTTAAAGGCAAAGGCTATAAGAACATCTCCAAGCAGCTTGATGTTCCTGTGACTACATATAAAAAATTTAAGGTCCCTAGGACTGTAGCCAACCTCCCTGGACATGCTGCAAGAGGAAAATCATCCCCAGATTGAACAGAAGGATAGTGCAAATGGTAGACAAAGAGATACAATCTGCACTCCAAGGTCAAGGTACATCAGTGTCTGATCGCAGATCTTTGATCCCTTTGGACAGATGAAACAAAACTGGAGCTTTTTAGCAAGTCACAACAGCTCTATGTTCACAGACAAAAAATAAAATTTCAAAGAGAAGAACACCATAATTACTATATGGAGGAGGCTCAGTTATGTTTTGGGTCTACTTTGTTGTGTATGGCAATGGGTGCCTTGAATCTGTGCAGGGCACAATGAAATCTCAAGACTATCAAGGCATTCTAGACCAAAACGTACTGCCCAGTGTCAGAAAGCTCTGTCTTTGTCTCAGGTCATGAGTCCTCCAACATGATAAAGACCCAAAACCCACAGTAAAAGCATCCATGACTAAGAACAAAACAATCGACTCTTCTGAAGTGGCCTTCTATGAGCCCTGATCTGAATCCTATCGAATGTCTGTGGAATCTGGAGCTGAAACATGGAGAAGGTACACTTCAATCCTGAGACAGCTGGAGCAGTTTGCTCAGGAAGAGTGGGACAAACTACCTGTCGACAGGTACAGAATTCTTATTGAGAGCTACAGATACAGTCAGGTCCAGAAGTATTTGGACAATGACAGGTTTTGTGATTTTGCCTTTATACACCACCACAATGGATTTGAAATAAAACAATCAAGATGTGATCGAAGTGTAGA
>CM075024.1:8258792-8270062 GCA_037576675.1 Pangasius sanitwongsei | reverse complement strand
TCAATCACATCTTGATTGTTTTATTTCAAATCCATTGTGGTGGTGTATAAAGGCAAAATCACAAAAACTCTGCCATTATCCAAATACTTCTGGATCTGACTGTAAGGTTGTGCAACAAAATATTAGGTTAAGGGTCCCTTCATTTTTATCCATGCCATTTTCATTTGTTTTATCATTTAAAATATTCTGTTGAATAAAAAATCAAAAGCAAAGTTTGATTTTTATTAAATATGGAGTAAACAGTGATGGATGCCAATTACTTTTGTCACTTTCAAGTTATTTCAGAGAAAATTGTGGGTTCTTCTTTTTTTTCATGGAAGGATACCAACAAATCTGTCCACGTCTGTAACATATTGTTTCCCTTAGAAAATACAATGAGGATTATAAGAATGGAATGAGATCTCACACACACACACACACACACACACACAAACAATACTCACAGATGATTGAAGAGAGAAAGAGTGACTCCAAACAACATATGAATCACCCCTAGAATGACTGACATCTTCATTTTAAATGAGTTCAGGAAGGTTAGCTTGTTTGTGGCAATGTTCCAGATCTAGAAGAGAAGACCCACAGAAAGAATTTGATTGATGCTCAATCCTTCACTCTATATTTAGTGGTTGCACAAAATAGTGTTTTTATTGTGTTTGTGTGGCTTACTGGGTCAATACCCAGAGGATATGGCCCACCAAATACTCCTGGTACAACTGGGTCAAGTTGCAGTACTGAATTTCCTTCAAGAGTCTCAAACCTACACACAGAAAAGTGACAATTACACATGAATTCTTTGGAAAATAATACAGTCACTACTTGACAGGTTTTAGCCACTTTAAAAAAAAAAAAAAAAAAAAGACTTGTTAACTAAAAGTCAAGGTAGCAAATTATATATAAATTATATTATACACTATATGGCCAAAAGTTTGTGGACACCTGACCACACCTATATGTGCTTTTTGAACATCCCATTCCAGATTTAGTCCCCCCTTTGCTACCATAATACCCTCCAATCTTCTGGGACAGCTTTCCACTAGATTTGGAATATGGCTTTGGGGTTTTATTCCCATTCAGACATTTTTTTTTTACCAAGATGGCAGCACAGTAGCACACGACCTAGGGCTGCTACATGAACCAGGCCCCGGGGGTAGAGAGTGCCAGAAACGGTGTATGAGAAAATGGAAGTGCTGCAAGCGAGCGGGCATCTGTGCTAGGTTAAAGACTGACCATAACCTCCCGGCTCTACCATCTATTCTCCTTTCCAATGTTCCCTCCTTCAACAATAAACTGGACTTCCTCGGACTATAGTTACCTTCCCAGTGTGAACTCTGTGTTCTTTTTCTTAATGAAACATGGCTCATGTTTCATTACCATTCAGCTAGCCTGGCTAACCACGCATTGCACCAACAGGATAGCAGCACTATCTGGTAAGACTCATAGGGTTCACCACAGTCCTCATTGTGGAGGTGGCACTAACGCAATGGAAGTACTAAATGAATTCTGTAGCTATCAGTAACCTACAGACAGTGCAACTAGACAGATTTTTCATTGTCGCTGGGGACTTTAACCACGCAAACCTGAAATCAGTGCTGCCAGAATTCTACCAGAATGTTGATTTCACAACCAGTGGAACAAACACTCTAGACATTGTTTACACCACCATTCACAGTGCTTACAAATCTGCACCCCACCCCCACCTTGGCTGCTTGGACCATATCTCTGTTATGCTAATCTCAGGATACAGGATCCACTTATGAAATGTGCCAAACCGGTTCTGAATAGGGCCTTTCGCACCGCGGCAACCTTTTCCTGCCTGAATGAGTACTTGCCCATTGCACTCACACCTATCATCATGAAATACATAAAGGGCAGTCTTCCCACCACCCTGGGTCCATTTCAGTATGCCTACCTTCCTAACTGCTCAAAGAGGACACCATAACTGCTACCATCCACCTTTCTCTGACTTGCCTGGACAAAAAGGACAATTATGTAAGGATGCTGTTCATAGACTTCAGTTCAGGATTCAACACAATCACCCTACAGCAACTAACAGAAAAGCTGAGCCTGCTGGGTTTGACCATCTCCCTCTGTAACTGGATCCTGGACTTTTTGACTGGGAGACCCTAGACTGTAAGGATAACCACCACCACCTCCAGCACCACTGAATTGGACACCAGTGCCTCCCAGGGCCTCAGTCCACTGCTGTTTACACCACTGACTCTTGACTGTGCTGTGCAGCACAGTTCAAGTTACATCATCAGCAGCAATGATGAGTCAGCATACACGGAGGAGAGGGAGCAGCTCACAGAATGGTATAGAGACAACAATCTATCTTTTAATGTTGAGAAGACCAAAGAGATGATTGTTGACTTCAGAAGGACCACAGTAGATCAATCACCACTGCACATATACAGAGCAACTGTAGAGAGAGTCAAAAGCTTCATGTTTCTGGGTGTGCACATGACAGAGGACCTCTCCTGTACTCTCAACACCACCTGCCTAGCCAAGAAGGTCCAGCAGCGCCTTTCTGCAGAGGCTGAAGAGAGCCAACTTCCCTGCTCCCATCCTCACCACCTTCTACAGAAGGACAACAGAGAATGTCCTGACCAGCTGTCTCACCGTGTGGTACGAGAACATCACGGTCTCTGACCACAAGACAATAGAGTGAATTGTGAGAACAGCTGAAAAGCTCATTGGGGTCTTTCTACCCACCATCGTTGCCTCGTACAATAACCGCTGCATCTGCAAAGCTACTAGCATTGAGGACGACCCTTCTCACCCCTCTCATAGACTCTTCACCCTCCTACAGTCTGGCAGAAGTTACTGGAGCATTCGTGCCGCCACCACCTGACTCTGCAACAATTTCTTCCCAAGGCAGTCAGATTATTCAACACCCTGTTGCCTCCCAACACTCACGTGGACTATTCAAACACCTAACCCAGTATGACTCAATACCACTGCACACCTGCATTTTACAAAGCTGCATCAGACACTTTTTATTCATGAGACTCTTTTTGCTGCCAATATTGCTGCTACATTTATTGCTGCTACACCTCCCAGTAGTTTACAGTCCATTGTTACAATAGCTTGCACGCACAACACTGTTCTGTTTTCCTGTGTATCTACTGTCCTGTATGTTCACTGTTCTGTGTATTTATTGTTTTGCATATACTGTTCTGTGTATTTATTGTTCCGCACAGGTCTCACACTGTTGTGTATTTGCACTTTATGTAGTCTTGTGTACTGTACTAGTGTATTTTTATGTGTCGCACCATGGTCCTGGAGAAATGATATTTCGCTCCAATTTATGTAAGCTATATAGAGGAATAACAATAAAACCCACTTGACTTGAGGTGAGGCACTGATGTTGGGTGAGAAGGCCTGGTGTACAGTCAGCATTCCAAGCCATCCCAAAGGTGTTCAGTGGGGTTGACCTCAGGTCTCTGTGCAGGCCACTCAAATTCTTCCACACGAACCTTGGTAAACCGTGTCTTCATGTACCTTCATGCACAGGGGCATTGTCATATTGGAACATGTTTCGGCCCGTTAGTAGTAATGAAGGGAAATTGTAATAGTACAGTATACAAAGACATCCTATATAATTATGTGCTTCCAACTTTGTGACAACAGTTTGGGGAAGGCCCATATACCGTATTGCTGTGATGGTCAGGTCCATAAACTTTTTGCAATATAGTGTATGTTATTAGACTAACAATAATAATTACTCTAGCATTTATATCAACTTATGTTTCAAGAAGTCTGACAAGATCTTCTGGATAGCCAATCACTCAGTCCTAACTTTGTGACCCCTGAAAGGTTGCTATTTCTAATTGTTGATATCCTTCAGTCTAACCCTACTGGTTACTGATAAACTTACGACCAGTTTCCTCCTTTGGAGCCAAACATGGGCTTGATGCTCCACCCAGAGCCAAACATGTTGAGGGATTTGGAGAAGCAGTCATTGTAGATCATTCCAGTGTAGATGGAAAATATGCCCATTAAAAGGATTATATACCGGCCTGCAAACACCATGTTAAACATCTACAGACATATATGGAAAGCAGTATTAGAAAAACAGAGTTAGAGAGTCAGCTTTAGTTTGTTAAGATATGACATATTCAGTAGTACCAAAATGTCTTCACCTAGTACTTAGGCACTAACTATTTAGTTACGCATAACTATGGGATATACAGTAATGCAAATAGAAACTTAAAGCAATAAATACACTCATCAGGATAAGAATATGAAATCATTTAGAAAAATTCTTAAAATTAACCAAAAAGTAAAATACTGCATTATTAAAATAACACTCTAAGATTATACATAGAAGATGATAATGCAGAGAGAATCATTGATAACTGAGCCACAAGCTCAAACCTCATTGTCACGCTTCTGTGCAAGTAGGCGACTCTCTCTGATGACAAGGTAGAGGGCGGTGCAGGTCATCAGCACACCATGACCCATGTCCCCAAACATCACAGCAAACAGAAAAGGAAAGGTGATGATGGTGTAGGGTGCTACAGCACAAAAACAATAACACAAGATTAGGACAATCTAACTAGGAAATGAGTCATTTTTTCAGTTTATTTGTGGCTTTGAGAAAGTGGCTGTTTTTATATCCTGATGTCAAAGAATCCCCAATAAACTGATTAAAACAAAACTTGGGACCAACTTTGCCTAGTGTACTGTTAATGTCAATATTTGCATAGTGCCTGGGTTAATCTCTCTGTATGTTCCGATTCCATAAGCATCCACAATGTTCTGGAAGCCAGAGGTGAATTTGGTTGTCTTGTTGTAGGTGGGTGGAGTCTGTTTGGTCTGCATTCTATTCAAGATGGAAGGAACAGTGGATCCACTCCTCTCCTGCACAGTTAATAACAGAGACACTCAAACACACAGCATAACATTTGAACCACTGGTAATAAAGGTTACACGTAATGCTTCATTCATTTAAATATTCCCCTTTCCTCTTTCAAGTGTTCTGTGTATTTACATTAAAATTATTTATGCAGCACACATTGCTCCTAGGGCAGCATGGTGGTGAACTGGGTAATGTTGCCACCTCATAGCTCCAGGTTCCCTGGTTCTATCCTAAGCTTGGGTTACTGTCAGTGTAGAGTTTTGCGTGTTCTCCCTGTGCTCACATGGGTTTCCTTTGGGTTCTCCGGTTTCCTTGCACTGTCCAAAAACACACAGGTAGGCACATTGGCTATGGTAAATTGCCCCTATGTGTGAATGTGTGTGCATGCACTGATGTCCCATGTGAATTCTCTTGCCTTGCACCCAGTGTTCCTGGGGTTGGCTCCAGATCCACCAAAAATTAATAGAGATTTGAGTCCCAATAAAAAGCCAATAAAAGCGAGATATTAAGCAGGCTACCTACAGCCATGGAAAGAAAGAGTAGTCCACAGTAGAAAGCTTTGAAATGCATTACAGTGTCTGCTGGAAAAGTAGATTTTGATTTGATGTGATCTCAATCCAAACACCTTAGGTAGGTAGCTAGTGATCACAATGACCAACTAGAGCAATTAACAGCATAGGCAGAGAGAGGGGCCATGACTTACTGAACTCGCATTTTATTGAGTTTACAAAGTATTAATTAAAGGGTGTGCACACTTGTGCAACCAACTAATTGTAAGTTTACAGTTGTCTTTGTTTTCCCTAAAATGTCGATTGCTACACTATATGGCCAAAAGTTCATGGACACCTGACAATCATATGTGGGCCTTCCCCAAACTGTTGCCACAGAGTTGGAAGCACACAGTTGTATAGGATGTCTTTGTATGCTGTAGCATTACAATTTCCCTTCATTAAGGGGTACTAAGGGGCCTAGCCCAAACCTGTTCGAGCATGACAATGCCCCTGTGTACAAAGTAAGCTCAATAAAGATACGGTATGCCAAGGATTGAGTGGAAGAACTCAAGTGGCCTGCACACAGCCCTGACCTAAACCCCACTGAACACCTATGGGAAGAATTGGAACACTGGCCGTGCCTCAGGCCTCCTTGCCCAACATTAATGCCTATCATTAATGCTCTTATGGCTGAATGGGCAAATACCCACAACCATGTCAAAATCTAGTAGAAAGCCTTCCCAGAAGAGTGGAGGAGATTACAACAGCAAAGTAGGGACTAAATCTGATGTTCAAAAAGCACAGGTGGGTATTATAGTCAGGTATCCACATACCTTTTGCCAGTATATGACGTTAAAGGAAAAGGATCTGACATGATTTATCTTTGTTTATTTCTTTACACCACTAAAAACCTGTAATTTTAATATGGATGTGTAGACTTTTTATATCCAATGTACATGGATTACACTGTCAATTTTAGATAGCTTAATAATTTCAACTGCACACACAAATATAATGTAAATTGTGAAAAACTCAGTCATTTCTCATTATTGGCAACAATATTGGCATTAAAGAATTATTAAATCTGAAAAATAATTAAATATGCAGACCAACACAAATAAGACTAGTCATTCAATTAAAACAAAGTGTCAGGTGGCAGAGACAAATACAGTTGCAATGGTATGCTTTATTTGAAGCAGACACGCAAACAAATCCAAATTTCTACAGCAAAAAACATAGTCAAAAACAGGAAGAGAGTCAGATGTACACAGGACAAAACCAGAATCATAAAATCAGAAAGCAAAGAACAAGATCAAAAACCAGAATGTTGACTGTAGTAAAAAAGGCACGGTACATCAGACAAGATACACTGAGAGATACTTTATGTTGTGTGTATGTTTTAAGTCCACATTTATATTGTGTATGATTGAGTCCAGGTGTGCTTGATAAGAAGGTGGGTGGAAGACCCTCCTCTTCTTCTTGAATATGGAAGAAGAGCTCACTGTAGAAGAGCTCACTCAAGGAGCAGAAACGTTTCTGACTCTGCTTCAAGGATGTGGGGGCAGAGCAATATGGGAGAGGGGCATGAAACTCTCTACAAAGAAGGGGGTCAACAACATGTTTTTTTGTCCATACCCTTCCCATTTGATCAAGTATTGGAGCTTATCATCCTTGCGATGAGAGTTCAAGATTTATTTGATAAAGTAGGCAGGGTGTCCCTGTGTATAGTGTAGATGTGTTGGGGTGTTGCTGGAGGGGCATCTTCTACTAGAGAATCTAGGGTGACAGGTTTCATGAATGATGGGGCTAAGCGGCAGTGACATGGCAGTTCCAGTTTGTAAGTTGATTCTTTGCAGTATCTTGAATGGTCCAATTTACTGGTCCAATTTACTGTGGAGAGCCACATGTGAACCCCAGGCTCATATTACAGTGTTTCAACTCAATGTCTGTCTGCAAAATCTTTGTAATTTTGTGCCACTTGTTCTAGCCATTGGTGTAAGCTTTCCCACACTTGCTCACTCCACCGAAACCATTTGTCTACTGCGAGGGAGCCTGTGGGGTTAGCGTTCCATAGGAACAGGGGAGTTGGTAGCTGAGAGGAGTGGTTGAGTGCCTTAGAGAGTTTTGGGCATACATGGCCCAAGGAAGAAATCATGACCAATCTTCCTGATTGTACACAAAAGGTTCTTTAAGAACCTGCTGATTTCTTGATATGTGTACACGACTTGACAATTCAATTGGAGATGGTAGCCTGAAGTGAGGCTAACTGACACTCCCAGTTCTTCCATGAAACTACTCCAGACCTGTGACGTAAACACATTCTGAAAGAGAGTTTCTGCTATCTCGAAAGTGGATGGCAGACTGGCCATGGAGACAAGGTGCAGGGACTTGAAAAACTGGTCAATCATGATCATCACGACCATGTTGTTTTGAGAGTGGGGGAGATCTGTGCAAAAATCGAATACTATGTGTGACCAGGGTTACTGAGTTGTAGGCAGTGACATGAGTCTACCTGCTGGGAGGGCTCTGGGAAGCATGATGAGCATGTCTCTGAGCATATTGGGCCAACAATACACTGTAAGAGCTGTTGTGTCTTGTGAACACCTGGACATCTGCTTACAGGAGATGTGTGTGCCAAAGTGATGAGTTCGTCACTCAGGACAGGCCATACATTGGTCTTTCCAAGGGGGCATGACACTGGCACTGGTTGATCTCGGGTTTGGGCTATTTTCCAATCAATATCCCATGAGAGCACACCCAGTAAAATTGGTAGAAAAATGAGTTCCTCACTGGTTTCTTTGGAGGTTGCAGGGTGAAGGCATGAAATAGAGTCGACCTTGGTGTTTTTTGAGAAGGTGAAAGTAGAAGTTAGCAAAGTCTAAAAACCTTTGCAATTCCTTGAATGTAGTGGGTAGAGACCATTCTCTGACAGCCATAATCTTGTTATTGTCCATAAGCCCCCCTTGATAACATATCCCAGAAACAAAACCTTAGACATACGAAACTCTCACTTCTCCCCCTTGCCATACAGGTGATTTTGGAGTAGGTGGGCTTGGACTTGTTTGACGTGACTCATGTTACAGTCTACGGAGGGGAAATATATCAAAATGTCATCAGTATGAGTGATTACAAATTTTCCAAGCATGTCCCAGAGGACATTGTTGACACTGGAACACTGATAGCATGCAAGAGAGCCCATGCAACATTACACAGTAATCACAGTGGCCAGCAGTGGTGCTGTTTTCTACTCATTCCCTTCAGGAAGATGAAGGCATTTCAAAGTTGTTCCAGGGCTGAAGGGACCAGTGCCAGAGGGTCATGATACTTAAGGTTGATTTGGTTCAATCACGCTTAAGCATTGCTAACCTTGATGGGGGAAGGGGACAGGGCTTCCATGGAATGTCTGTTAATATCGGAGAGTTCAAAACACCTGTGCAGATCATTTTAAATTCAAGCTGATTGGCTCATCTCCCGTTTCACTGGGGGGAAGAAGACTGTTGTTGTGGTGTATTTTTAATCGATCATCACACTATTAGTACTAGTGTTACCTTTCTGCTCAGGGGAGCCTCTGCTGTCAGCGTGCACAAAACTTTCTGCAACTCTGGGTTAATCTGCATATTTTAAGGTCTTTTCCCTTCACAATGATGAGTGAGAAGAGAGTGCTGCTGAATGGCTGGCATTTAACTCAGTTTACTTCCACAGACAAAAAATGTAGACTAAAACACCAAAAGGGAGAGATACCTTCTACCTGTAGCTCACGCTCACTCACAGCCCAAACCCCAAAACTACATTAACCATAATGCAGTGCACCTAAACATTTACCCTTTAATCTCTAACACTAGCATACTCTGATGTTAAATTGCAGAGCTCCTATGCAAAATGTGTAAAGGTATATAAACTTCACTGGATATCGGGCAGAAAATATTAGTTGGCTGGAATTGAGGGCAGTCTGTCTAGCCCTCAAATTTTCCTACTCAATCTACAACACCACTGAGTCCTATTCTGCCTGCATGATAGTGTGACAGTTAGGTAAATCAGTTAGCAAGGTGGAATGAAGTCGCTCATCACCTGGCATGGAAGGCAAATGGGTCCACACATTATTAGCCTCACTGAAAGAGGACTTACCAGTTATAAGGACTGCACAATCGTCTAGCAGGTGCACCGGCAAGGCAGCACATATGCCCAGGGGAGTGGTACCCACACCCGGAAGTGGTGTCCCAGATCTAGGAGAAATTTGGAAGACCTCTTTCTAGATGCAGAAACAACTCAATGTTGATTATGGCTCTCCTCAGTGAAGCAGGACAGTCCGTTCATTCAGGACACCCTCCCACATGCACAAGAAGGTATCCAGCCCCTGGCAGTTATCTGGTCTTCACAGACCCACAGTTATATACATAACTAGCATTTTCTCAAGGAGGGTGTAAATCAGATAACCCACACAAGCATAGGGAGATTGTGAAACTCAGCAATACAGACAGCAAACCAAGCTCACATTTGAACCCAGGACCCTGGAGCTGTGAGGCAGCAATGCTATCTGCTTCACCATCATGGCATGCTGGCTGAAATTTATCATACATTAACATAACACTGATGGATGAAAAATATATTAAAAGTGTATGTCAACTGATCAGAGAAATTTAATAAAAGCTAATTATGAACACCAATTAAAGTTTGCTTCCTCACCGTGCCCCTCCGCAGGGCAAACTGTATTGAGTCCAGGTCAGAGACAGGGCACCACACTTCTGCAATCAAACATTTCTGAGTGACATCAATATTGCAGAGGTTCAGTGTGTGGTAGATGGCCTTCATCTTCCTCACTTTGATGAACCACACACGCAGAGTTTTAGCAGCAGCCTGAAGAACCCTCTGCCGATGATCCTCAGTTTGATTCAGCACCTGCATTAAACAACACAAGACATTTGTTTCAGATCCAGCACAGCAACATGTGCAAAAAACAACAAACCTTAACATGGATGGGCTATAACAGCAGAAGAACACATCAGGTTCCACTCATATCAACCAAGAACAGGAATCTGAGTTTATCATGGACACAGACTCACCCAATCTGGACAGTTGAAGATCAGAAAACAAATTATCTGTTCTTTTTCCTGTCATCAGCTGTCCAGTTTTGGTGAGTCTGTGCCCATGATAGCCTCAGATTCTTGTTCTTGGCTGACAGATGTGGAACGTTATGTGGTCTTCTGCTGTTTTAGCCCATCCACCTCAAGTTTTGATGTGTTGTGCATTCTGAGATGCTTTTCTGTTCACCACAGTTGTAAAGAGTGATTATTTGAGTTACTACAGACTTTCTGTCAGCTTAGACCAGTCTGCTCATTCCAGTCTGGTGTGAAATTCTCAGGAGATCCACAGTTTCCAAAATACACAAACCAGCCCATCTGGCCCCAACAACCATGCCATTATCAAAGTCACAGAGATCACACTTTTTCCATGTTTGATGTGAACATTAACTGAAGCTCTTGACTATATCTGCATGATTTTATTCATTGTACTGCTGTCACATGATTGCATGATTAGGTAACTGCTTAAATGAGCAGATGTACTGGTGTTCCTGTTAAAGTGGACAGTGAGTGTAGATCACAAACTTCCACTAGAAAACTTGTTGGGATTAAACGTCTCTAGGTTACGTATGTAACCATAGTTCCCCGAGGGAATGAGACGCTGTGTCGAAACGCTATGGGAACGCCCCTTGCGTGACCGCACTCTGAATCACATGTCCAATCTGTCCAATGGATGGGCGAGACGTCACGGGCCGGGTGACGTAGCGACCCGGAAGCATAAGAGCCCGAGCGGCGAGCCCCGCGTTAGCTTACTGGACACGTACACTGGACACGTACAGTTGAGCTTCCGATGGTCGGGCTCCCGAAAGGGAGGAGGACAGAAAGCCTGCAGTACGACCG
>CM075024.1:8246133-8256368 GCA_037576675.1 Pangasius sanitwongsei | reverse complement strand
TAAAGCTGCTTTGTGACAATGTCCATTGTTAAAAGCGCTATACAAATAAAACTGAATTGAATTGAATTGAATATTCCCACTACCCCATGCTGTCCAGACATAGATGGCTTTCCCCTTTGAGTCTGGCTACTTTACGGTTCCTAGTTTAACCAGTAAATAACTTACTCAAAATTTTCCAATAACTTTTAGTCTTAAAGAGCAAATCCAGCAGCCATTTTTCCTTTTGTCATGTTCCTGTTTTCAAGCACCTCTGCATCCCCACCCACTGCACACCTTATAATAACTAGGAAGAAGGGTCAACCATAGGAAGACATTGCAAGTTATTTACTTGTTGGTAGAAGATGATGTGTATTTTGGATATTTTCATAGCTAAAAAAAAACTCAAATTAGTGAGTCCTTTAATTCCTAGAAGGTGACCTTGATTTTATATTATACAGTGTTTGTGCCCAAAACAACAGCAAGTCTTTGGCTGGTATCTGTATAACACTGAGTTGTGTTGAAGCATTATACCCAGTACCACTTTTGTGTAATATTTAAGTATCAGTATCCAGTTGTACCAGCAGAATGTAAGTTGTATCATAGCCTAGTGTGAACGCTATACTTGATTTTATGGGGGAAAAAAATGCTCGGCGATTCTGTTCAAAATGTACAATACTGCCATTTGTAGAGTAAACAGAGCTTTTACATTAATAAATCCATTGACACCTCACAGGAATATAGTCTTTGTAATAGACACTTAAACAGGAGGGCATTATGTAACTACAAATAGGCTTTTTTATTATATTAGCCAGTGTAGTGAGCTCTGTCCTCAGGAAGTACAAATTAAGATATTGGAAAGGGAGTATGCACCATAAAATATTCTAAAGTTTACCATAGATGTAGTATTATATTGTGGTTCTGCATATTCAACAGGAATTTACAGGAATAGAAAAAGCACACACCAGTATAAAATACAAATAAATGTCATGGATAAATTGTAAAGCACAATACTTTTGATTTTGGTCCTTCATCTAAGGTTAAAATATACTTCCAAGTGTTTCAATCATGGGTGTAATATTTCCTGCTTATGTTGGATTGAGTTTCTAATTGGCAGGTTATATACTATTTCACTCTGTGCCTCAAAGTTTTGATCTCCGATCACTATACTCACTACTAGGTACAACATACCTTGTTTTAAACCACTCTCAATGTATGGTTTAGAACTGATTTTCCACACTGACTTACACTCAGCTGGTGCAACAGACCCCTGTTAACTTGTTTTCATAAAAATTTAGAGGTAAGGAAAAATTAGATCCCTAGAGATTAGATATACCATCTGCAGGTCATCAATGCGGGTGCTGACACCAGCTGCCATCTCTTTCCTCTCCTGTGGGGTTTCAGGACAAGGGTACAGGGATGCACGGAACCTGACAAATAAATTCATGATTAGAGATAGGTGAAAGACAGTAGTTAATAAGAAAGGGTACTAATAAACACAATGAAATCTCTCTTTTAATCTTGAAGAGCAACTCCAGCAACTTTTTTCCTGTTGTCATGCCCCCATTTTCAAACACCTCTGCATCACCTGCCACTGCACACCTTAACCTAATAACTAGGGAGAAGGGTCAACCATAGAAAGACACTCAGTGTTATTTACTTTCTGGTAGAAGATGGAGATGTGTATTATGGACGTTTTCACATCTTAAAAACTCAAATTAGTGCTTTATCTCCTAGAAGGTGATCTTGACTTTATATTATACTGTGTTTGTGCCCATAACAAAACTTAACAACAGCAAGTTTTGGCTGTTATCTGTATAACACTCTGTGTTGTGTAAACATTAATTAATAAACATTCCTTTTAAACCCAGTGCCCAGAAAGCAGCTTCCTGCATGCTTATTAATTAATTATTAATGTTTAAAATAGATAATTTGCAAAATACTGTATATTTACTCAGTCAAAGTGAGACAGGCCTGAAATAAAGTATGTCTGAATTAATAAATGACACTGCAAGCAGTGTGAATTTAAGGAAATCATCGTGGCTAGATTGAATTAAACAGCTTAACAAATAAAAAGGAGCATAACAAAGATTATGGTGGAGTTTCAGGAATGATTAATCTTTGGTGTTGTACTTTAGTTGATGTCAAATGGGTCTGAAAAAGTTTTACAGTCAGTGCTAAAGTTTACTATTTCCAGGTTTTCTAAAAAAAAATTTAAATCAAGGAGTTCGGAACCCATCAACACATGTACAGCAGTTTTGACACAAGACAAATTTAAAACCCAATTAAGACAAATACACTGTTTGCCTTTGTAGTTTTTAACTACTGCAGTACAATTTAAAATTTGCAATGTTTTCTCTGGTTTCTCATTTGTATTGTAAAAATTAGTCCACCACTGCCTGGCTTCTAAAACAGTACATTTACAAGGCGTGATTTTCTGTTTTCTTTCTCTAGTGTCACATACACATCAAGGTGCTGCTCTAATGGTATTTACTGGAGTTAAGTCAGACATTATCAAGGTATGAGATAATGTGATTTAGGATTATCTTTTTCTTATATGTTGCTCTTTAACCTTAATCATTTATAAATTTTCTTGCAAGTTGGTCTGTGTGACTAACAACAAAATTTGCAGTCATTCAGCTGTCATGTCAATGCCAAATTTGGCATCTAACTCCGTTTCCCAGAATGCACCTCTGACTACAAACATGGCCACCAGGGACTCCAACTCCCAGTTCACACACTCAAGTTCACCTGATTACTGATTGCACACACCTGTACTCAGTCACCAACACACACTAATTAAGCACACTCATAGCACTAAGACTTTGCGAAGTATTCTTCCAGTTCTGTTTCTTATCTGACGTTCCAAGCCTTTAGTTTCATGTTTGCTATTTCTGGTTTTGACCCAAGTTTGTTTTCTTGTTTCATGATTATTGTCTCATTCTCTGAATACCTTTTTGTACATCGTCTGCTAGTTTTTGTGCCAGATTTGTTTGTTTGTTGCGTGCCAGTCTTTATTTTAAATAAAAGCATTCACTGCAACTGTCACTGTCTCAGCCGCAGCAAGAATGTTTGAATGGCAACAGGCGATAGCGGCACAAGGCCATCTAGTCAGGGAGCACCAACACCAGATAGCCCAGCTCAATGCCAAAATCACACCGCTGTCTTCTACACCGACAGCACCCAGCACCAAGATGGCAGCACCTATTCCAGGGCTTCCCCTCTCATCGCACACCCAGAGAAGTATGCAGGTGACCCCACTCAGTGTCAGGGGTTCCAGAATACGGGGCAGCTCACGGTCCATGAATGTGAATGACGTAGGAGGTCTGGACTGTGCTTCTACTGAAACAGAGACCAACACAGAGTCTCTCACCACCCAGTATGTCCTGCTCCTAGTCATTCACCAATCATGAAGGAGAGTGCTCCTCTCGACCAATGCCCACCATCAGTGAGTCTCTCAAAACATTTATTCCTTCAAGCTTCCTCAATATCTGTTCATATAAACCACTCAAGAGGTGTCTCTACCTTTGCAGCATTGATTGATTCCGGCACTGCAGGAAACTGCATCAACCGTATCATTGCCGAAGAACTCAAGCTCCACTTTCAACCACTCCAACACCAGCTCCAAATCCAAGCCCAAGATGGGGGCCCCACAGGGGAGAGTTCCATTATCCACAGCACAGAACTCCTCCATCTGCAAGTCAGCACCCTCTACCACAAGATAACCTCCCTTTTATTCATTGTTACATTAAAGTATCCCATTGTCCTTGGCTTTCTATGGAGGAAAAAGCACAACCCTCCTGGATGGAAAGAGAGCTCCCCAGGTGTTCATCCCAGTGCTACGAATCCTGTCTTAAAGTCCTGCCAACGGTGCTAGCAGTGTCCATCTCCATCAAGAGATCAAAAATATCGAGAAGTGTTCAGCAAAGCCAAAACCAGTGGCCTACCACCTCATCGTCCATATGACTGCGCTATAGAACTTATGCCCCGGACCATGTCCCCCATACCCTCCCTCAGCCATGGAGAACCAAGCCATGCACGAATACATTTCTGAAGCACTGGCACAAGGATACATTCGACCCTCTACCTCCCCAAACTCAGAAAAGGAGGGAGTTCTTTGACCCTGCATTGACTATCATGGTCTCAGTCAGATCACAGTCAAATATCATAATCCTCTGTCCTTAGTACCATCTGCTCTAGAACAGCTGAGAGAAGCCAAAATATTCACAAAGCTGGACCTGAGCAGTGTATACAACTGGGTGCTTATTAGAGAGGGAGACGAATGGAAAACATCTTTTAGCACCACCTCTGGCCACTATGAGTATTGCGTGATGCTATATGGGCTCTCTTGCACTCCCTCAGTGTTCCAATGCCTAATTAACGATGTGCTCAGAGACATGTTGGGCCACTTCATCATCGCTTATATTCTTCATCCACAGAAACTCATGTTACCCATGTCATCCAAGTTCTACGCAGACTAAGGGACAATCAGCTCTATGTCAAAGGAAAAGTGCAAATTCCATGATACCCAGACCTCATTCTTGGGCTATATCATTAACCCTGAAGGGGTTTTCATGGCTCAAAGTAAAGTCATGGTGGCAAAGAACTGGCTTAAACCATGCACAGTTAAGGATCTTCAGTGCTTTCTGGAGTTTGCCAGTTTCTACCATCACTTCATTGGGTGCTTTACCTCTTCATTGGGTCACTTCATTGGGTGCTTTAGCTATCACTAGCCCCCTAACCACTCTGCTGAAACAGATCCATAGTAGTTACGGTGGAACTGTGAGGCAGACCAGGCTGTGGTCCAGTTGAAGGAAGCTTTCACATCAGCGTCTATTCTCCAACATCCCGACCCCACTATACCATTCGTCGTCGACGTGAATGCCTCCAATGAGGAAGTCAGAGCAATACTCTCACAAAGATTTGGAGAGAAACTCAAACTTCGTCCTGTTGCATTCTTTCAAAGAAACTCACATCTGCAGAATGTAATTATGGCATGGGGAACAGAGAGCTGCTGGCAGTTAAGCTAGCCCTGGAGGAATAGAGCCGCTGACTCGACACCCTGCACCCTTTTATCATATTCACCAATCACAAAAACCTTGAATATCTAAGAAATGCTAAGCAACTAAATTCTTGCCAAGCCAGGTGGGGCCTATTCCTCACACGATTCCAATTCCCCATCTCATACCGACCAGGCTCCAAGAATGGCAAACCAGATGCCCTGTCCTGCATGCAACCAACCGCGCCAACTGAACGAAACCAGGAACCCATTCTCCCTGAATCATGTTTCATAGGTGCACTAACCTGAGATCTGAATCAAGAAATAAATCGTGTCAACTGCCTCCATGCTCCAAGCACATGCCCCCAAGGGAAGACCTTTGTAACACCTCACCTACAGCCCAGACTCATCACCTGGGCTCATAAATCACCAGCTGTGGGACACCCAGGTGTCCACAAGACTTCTCAGGATCAAATACTGGTGGCACCATATGCTAATGAATATCCACACGTTCATCACATCCTGTACAGTCTGTGCACAGTCAAAGATTCCACAAACCTTGTCTGCAAGAAACTGATGCCACTACCCACTCCACAACGTCCATGGTCCCACCTTGCCCTGGACTTCATGACAGACCTCCCCATCTCATAGGGAACGATGGTAATCCTGGTCGTCAGAGATCGGTTTTCCATGTCCCTTAACCTGATACCACTGCGCAAGTTACCCACAGCCTTTGAAACTGCAAAGCTCATGTTTAATCACGTTTCACTACTATGCCCTACTAGAAGATATTGTAAGTGACCAAAGAGCACAATTCAGCTCTCAAATCTGGAAGAACTTCATGGAGAAGCTGGGTGTGACTATCAGCCTCACCTCGGGCTACCACCCTCAGTCCAACGGCCAAGTGGAGTGGGCCAATATGGAAGTAGGAAGATTTCTAAGCTCCTTCTGTACCTCTAACCAAGAGGACTGGGCCCTCCCATGGGCTGAGTATGCCCAAAATCCCTGAGGCATTTGGCCACACAGCTCACCTCCTTCAAGTGCATCCTCAGTTACCAACCTCCAATATTCCCATGGAATGCCATCCCTACAGTGCAGTTGACTAATGGTTCAGGTGGAGTGAGCAGATATGGGAGGCAACACATCAACATCTAGAACAAGTGGCCCAAAGCTACAAAGAATGTGCAGACTGACAGAACAAACTACCAGCCCGGAGATCAAGTTTGGCTATACATGTGGGACATTCACATGGACCAAGCGTGCAGAAAACTCTCATACCATTATACTGAACCTTACAATCCTCCAATGCATCAATGATGTCACCAGCTCAAGCTCCCTAGAAACTGTCGGCTCTCTGTTATTCCATGTGTCACACCTCAAGCCCGCAATTCAAGGTCCATTAGCAGAGGAAGCATCCCCATCCACACCACCTGAACCTCTACAAATCAAGGGAAAACCTGCCTACAGAATCAAAGCCATCCTCCACTCATGTTACAGAGGGGGTAAGCTCCAGTACCTGATTGACTGGGAGGAGTATGGTTCTGCCAAAAGGTGCTGGATCCCAGCCCATGATGTAGTCAACCCTTTCATGATTCACAACTTCCATACCTGGCATCCTAAGAAACCCAAACCTCATCCCAGCGACTGACCAAGAAAGAATTCTGCTCCCAGAGTGAGCTCCTCAAGGGGAGGGTTCTGTCATGTCAATGCCAAATTCGGCATCTGACTCCATTTCCCAGAAGGACTCACTGCATTCACTGCAACTGTCACAGTCTCTGCAACTTGACATCAGCTGTATGGAATTACTTATTATTCTCAGCTACTGAAGGTACATAGTCCATCCATAACATTTCTTCTGGAAGCACAGCGTAATTATTAAGCATTATATTATTACACTTGCTTTTGCCCTATTTGGCAAACTTAAGAGTCACAGTAGAAAGGATAAACTCATTGAGATGACATACGAAACCTTAAAAGAAGACTCGAAGTGATATCTAGTGGTATCTAAATATCTGTTTAAAAAAACAAATATCTGTATTAAATATCAATGAAATCAATACATAATCCTGGCTGTCCTGGAAAATGGTTACCTACCCCTCACAGATCTTCTTCACACGGTTTTTCAGTTGGTCTCCTTGGAAAAAGATGATAAATACCGACTTATGAACTTGATCTCCCTGTAAGACAAATAAATTACAGCTATAAGCCTTACAATTTCATCAGCTTATTAAGTATTGTAGTACAAAACAAGTGGCCATAATGACCATCCAAAATAGATTTAGTGTCTATATATGAGAACATCAGTGTATAGAAACAAAACTATAAATGAATGAATGGAGCGGTAGCACTCACTGTTGTGGGGTCCTCAAGGGGGTCCTCAATCTCGGCCAGTCGTAAAAACACATTGCCACGACAAACCCTCCAAAGCATCCGCTCAAAAGTGGGTATCCGTTCACGGCTTATTACACCAGCAACAAATCTGCAGAGACAATCTACATTATACAACATTCAGATAAAATGTTGATATATAGGAACTAATAGGAACTATAGGAAGCAATGACATTAGGTACTGTTACCTTGATCACATTGCATATTAAAGAAGACTCACCCAAGCCGCAGTGGGGCCCCTCTCCCAGCCTCACTTGGATCCAACAGAGATGAAGTCTCCTCCAGCAGGTTGGGGTCTTCCATCTAATAATAATGACAATAAACATAATGTAGCACTCACATGATTAACTGAATGTTATGCCACACTATATACTCACTGACACTTTATTAGGAACACTATACTAATACACGGTAGGGCCTGCCTTTGCTCTCAAAACAGCCTCAATTCTTCATGGCATGGATTCTACAAGAGTTTGGAAACAGTCCTTTGAGATTCTGGTCCATGTTGACATGATTGCATCCTGCAAATCTTGCAGATTTTTTAGGTGCACTTTCATGCTGCCAATCTCCAATTCTACCACATCCCAAAGGTGTTCTATTGGATTCAGATCTGGTGACTAGGAAGGCCATTAAAGAACAATGAACACATTGTCATGTTCATGAAACCAGTTTGAGACAACTTTTGCTTTGTGACATGTTGCATTATCAATATAGAAAATGGGTAAATTGTGGCCATGAAGAGATGCACATGGTCTGCAACAATATTCAATTAGGCTGTGGCATTCAAGCAATGACTGATTGGTATTAATGGGCCTAAAGTGTGCCAAGAAAACATTCCCCACATCATTACAGCACCTCCATCAGCCTGGACTGTTGACACAAGTCAGGTTGGGTCTCTGGATTCATGCTGATTCAATTCTTACACTACCATCTGTGTGGCTCAGCAGAAATCGAGATTCATCATACCAATCTATGTTTTTCCAGTCTTCAACTCTCCAGTTTTGGCAGCCTTAGCTTTTATAGCCCATCCACTTCAAGGTTCGACATGTTGTGCAGAAAAATGAGATGCTTTTCTGCTCACCACAATTGTACAGAGTAGTTATCTGAGTTACTGTAGGTTTTCTGTCAACTTGAACCAATCTGTCCATTATCCATTGACCTCCTTTAATAACAAGGAATTTCTGTCTGCAGTATTGCTGTTCAATTTATGTATTTTCTTTATTGCAACATTCTGAGTAAAATCTAGAGACTTGGCTGATTAGATAATTGCATGAATGAATAGTTGTACAGGAGTTCCTAATAAAGTGTTTAGTGAGTGTAGTGCATTGCACACTGTGAACATGATAGGCCGACATGTTTTTATCTAATATACTGCATAGTATCACTCAATTGTGGAAACTTTTAAAATTGAATAGCACAAACAAAAATGCCAGCTTTACAGAAAATCCATTTGCACTAAATTTTAGATACTGAAAATCATTTAAATGTTCTATGGAAGCTTTACAAAACAGAGGACTCAGTAGAAACCTGTAGTTGAATCCATGTGCAGTAAAGCACACAGGAACAATATCAGTTCCATGATTTGTACAGTGTTGATCAGAGGCACAAAACTATATATATATAGTCAGGTCCATAAGTATTTGGACAGTGACATACTTTTCGTAATTTGTCTCTGTACACCACCACAATGGAATTGAAATGAAGCAATCAAGATGTGATTGAAGTGCCTTTCAGCTTTAATTCAAGGGGTTTACCAAAAATATTGCATTAGCCATTTAGGAATTACAGCCATTTTTACAGAGTCCCTCCATTTCCACAGGCTCAAAAGTAATTGGACAATTGACTGTTAAGCAGTTTCATGGCCGGGTGTGGCCTGTTTCCTCATTAGTTCATGACAAATTAAGGAGATAAAAGATTCAAAATGTTGAATTTGCATTTGGTAGCTGTTCATGGGAACTTTCAATATGCAGTCCAAAAAGATATTATGAGCACAGAATTCTTTCTTTGTTGATGAAAAATCCCTCCACAATATCTAGCCAAGTGAAGAACACTCTGGAGGAGGTAATCAAGAGACCCCTTAATGAATTTAAATATAGATGGTTTAACTCAAGATGCAAACCACTGGAAACACTCAAGAACAGAAAGGCCAGATTAGAATTTTAAAAACCCTGACCAGTTCTGATGCAAGATTAACTTGTACCAGAATGATGGGAAGAGAAGAGTATGAAGAAGGAAAGGAAGGGCTTGTGATCCAAAGCATACCACATCATCTGTCAAATATGTAGAGGCAGTGTTATGACATGGGCATGTATGGCTGCCAATGGAACTGGGTCACTGGTGTTTATTAATGAAGTGACTGCTAATAGAAGTAGCAGGATGAATTTTGAAGTGTACAGAGCTATACTTTCTGATCAGATTCAGTTAAATGCTGCAAAACTGATACTTCACAGTATATTTGGATACTGACCCAAAACGTACCACGAAAGCAACCCGAAATCTTCTTAAGGCAAAGAAATTAAATGTTCTTAAATGTTTTACAACCTCAACCCAGTTGAGCATGCTTTTCACTTACTGAAGACAAAACTCAAGGCAGAAAGACCCACAAACAAGCAGCAACTGAAGACAGCTGCAGTAAAGGCCTGGCAAAGCATCTCGAGGGAGGAAACTCAGCATTTGATGATGTTCATTGGTTCCAGACTTCAGGCAGTCATTGCAAAGGATTTGCATCCAAGTATTAAAAATAATTCTAATATTTATATATATACACACATAAATACATTATATATATATATATATACACTATATTACCAAAAGTATTCGGTCACCCATCTAAATGATCAGAATCAGGTGTCCTAATCACTTGGCCTGGCCA
>CM075024.1:8215931-8228521 GCA_037576675.1 Pangasius sanitwongsei | reverse complement strand
TGTTTTATTTCAAATCCATTGTGGTGGTGTATAAAGGCAAAATCACAAAAACTTTGTCACTGTCCAAATACTTCTGGACCTGACTGTATACATATATATATATATATATGTATATACATCCAGCTATATTAAAGACGTTTGAGTTAGAAATCAAATGATGAATAAGAGATGATAGAATTATAGAATTCCAGCTTTCATTTCCTGATATTTACAGCTAGATGTGTTAACCTGGAACATGGCACCTTTTGTCTGAACCTACCCATTTTTCAAGTGATCAAAAATATTGGATCATGTGATAGCAAGGTGTTTCTTGTTGTGCCCTGTTAGATTGATTAAACAATTATTAGCTCTGACTGTCTTTGGTTGAGCCCTGGGTTTCGCCTATGAAGACTGCATTTGTTGCATTTGTTGTTAAAAAGGAAAAACATGAAAACCAGAGAGCTGTCAATCGGAGAAAAGCAAGCCAATTTGAAATAATCAGATAATATAATAAGAAATAATAATTGGGGTGAATACTTTGTGGAGGTGTATACTTTGCAGAGTATATTCGTTATTACATGTTTTGCTTTACATTTATGTTATATTAAATTTATTAGTGTGCTTTGTTATATACTTTTTAAAAACAACAATCCTATAAAAGCCAAACAGTAATTAAAATTAATTATTTGTTCACTGTTGATAGATTCTGTATGTGTATTACTACATTACAATTACAAAAGCATAAGTCAGCAGCAAAGACAATTAAATAGTTCATTCCAATTATGCCGATGTGTAAGACAATTAATCGTCAGAATTTCATAAAAATGAGACCTGCTATGATAAAACATCAATGCATCAATGAGAACCGTCAAACAACGAAAAAAGTGAAAGAAAAAAAAATTGTTACACAATCAGGGAATCTAACGTTTCCTGTTAAAGCCATAATCGAAGCACAAAGCCGCAGCATCCTCCTCTGAGACACAGCGTCCTTGACGCTCCAAGGACGCCATTGCTCGCTTCCGCTTTCCTGAAAATATATGCTAAGTAATGAAATTCTCAATACCACTGTTGTAGAATATGTTTTATATCCCGTATAAAGTATGTCTATTAGAGACATCAGTTCTATTCAATTATACACAGCAATAAAAAAAAAATAAAAATAAAAATAGAAAAACATGAAGGTGGATGCCAAAGATGACGATGCGATACAAGTAGTTCAGACAGAATTCAGACAGAATTACGGTTCAGGTTTCACAGTGTAGCGGTCCTCTCTGATGTAGATATGTACAGGCTAGCACAGGACAATGGGAGTGAACGGTGAAATGCAGCATACGCTGAGACATTGATTTATGCTCATTTGAACAAACGGTATATCCAATTTAACTGGTTTTTTTTTAAATATAAATTTGCTTACCCTTATAGGGAGGATGCTTTCAGTCCTGGACCGCTCTCTGCCTGCTCCCTGCTCCTTAGTGAACGGATGACAGTGACGTCACTAGTTCGGCGAGAATTAACCACGTGATCAGATTATTCCCAGTAAGAAATAGCAGCGCCACTGATAGCGACCAAACACTCTCTGATGAATGTGTGGGCTTCCCCTATCTCTGTAAATATCCTATATTAGGTGATTCATCCTATTCATAGTTGTGACCAACTATGAAAGATATATCATCTACAAAACACTCAGCTATTTTTGACATGTTTTCTTTTCTTTACAATTGCTGTGTATCAGAGGCATAGTTTCAGGTTTATATTAATTATGTTCAGTGGAACTGTCAATGGTGTTTTATTTCCTAAGCCTATTAAGTTGCAGTAATGCTATCTGAACTTTGGAAGAGTTTTGTCAACCTACATAATTTGGTGCACACGTTCATTATGAATGTGTATATTTTAAATCATATTAAATTGTTTTCCACAAACTCCACATGATTTTTGAAATGGACTTTCGCAGATACTAACAACCAGACATCAAACAGGTCAGCCAATGGAAGACAACAGCAGCTGATGACAGAATCATTGTGAGTGCTGTGAAGAAAAACCCAAAATCAAGGGTCAGTGATATCACCAACAATCTCCACAGGTCAGGGGTGAAGATATCACAATTCATCATTCTAAAAAGACTTCAAGGGCAGAAATATAGAGGCCATACTACAAGACAAAACACTCATCAGCAGTAAGAGAAGGCCAGAATGGAATTTGCAAAACAAATATAGAGATGAGCCACATAAGGTGGAGGTGTATTACTTCAGTTACCAGTACATCATATGCATACACAAGCAAAATTTCTCTCTCATAAGTGTACTGTCAATTTTTTTATTAGCACAGCATTTCTCCAACATTCATAGATAAGACATTCCCATCCAGCACCCTGTAATGTTCTAAGTAAAACACTAGGATAGAATGTTTCCATCAGGAAAGCTAGAACACTTAACCATCTGAACAAAGCTTGAGGAACCCTGTGTTCCCTAAGCTCATAGAATTGTCCAACAATACAGTCATGGTAGGTTGAATGATACAGAGTCATCTTTCTCCTAATGCTTGGATAGTGGAATGTAGATTACAGACCAGGCTTGGATAGTGACCAGGGCTTTGCCAAGTTAGGAAATCTTGGCTCAAATGTTAGTCTGTTCAGTGTTCACACATTATGACATGTTCCACCCTTGTTTGTACTTGCAACATCATTAAAAAAAAATCATTATTTTTGCAATTAGATAGATACACTCCCCAGCCACTTTATTAGGAACACCAGTACACCTGCACAGTCATGCAGTTATCTAATCAGCCAAATCATGTGGCAGCAGCACAATGCATCTGAAGGCAACTGATGATCTCCTGGGATTTTCACACACAACAGTCTCTAGAGTTTACACAGAATGGTGCAAAAAACAAAAACACTGAGTGAGTGACAGTTCTGTGGGTGTTGATAAGAGAGGTCAATGCAAAATGGCCAGATTGGTTTGAGCTGCCAGGAACGGTATAGTAACTCATATAAGCACTCATTACAGCTGTGGTGAGCAGGAAAACATCTCAGCATGCACAAAACAACTAACCCTGAGGTGGATGGGCTACAATAACAGAACCAGACCACATAAAGTTCCACTACTGTCAGCCAAGAACAATCATCTGGGGCACAGGCTCACCCAAACTGGACAGTTGAAGATTAGAAAAAAAAAATCACCTGGTCTTTTTCCAGTCTTCAAGTGTCCAGTTTTGGTGAGTCTGTGCTCATGATAGCCTCAGATTCTTGTTCTTGGCTGACAAGCCTGGAACCTGATGTGGTCTTCTGCTGTTGTAGCCCATTTCACCTCTCTACCCCAAAATGCACTGACCTGACTGCCTGTATTTTACAAAATTCAGTTTAATTAATGAACTCAAACTATAATTTCTATTATGTAATTCCCAAATGGTATGCACTTTCATGTAACATTCACATACACTCTCCATCCACTTTATTAGGAACACCTGTACACCTGCATATTCGTGCAGTTATCTAATCAACCAATCCTGTGGCAGCAGCACAATGTTTATAAAGAAAAATGTGGCACAGACCCTGTAATGAGATGTGTGTATATTTAGACTCAGCTGTAACTCATTGTCCAGCACTCAGTCTTTTTCTCTGTCTGCACCCACTTCCACACACACTCATAAAACAAGAAACTTCAAAAAGCCAGGTCAATGTATGGAATGTTGGTGATGTTACTTACACTGTTCACAGATAAGTCAGTTGTAAATTGCTTGTAATTAAAAAGTAATTGAGCTTTCGTCTATAATGAAATTTGTTTATTTCAGTAATGAACTCAAGCTCTAACTTTCAGCAGTGGTAGAAGTACACAGATAACTAATGCAAGTAAATAAATACAATAAAATAAAAGAGCAAATACTCATCTAAACCATTTCAGGTTAAAGGTGAACAGCTTCATATTGTTTACTCAGTGTACAAAAGATTAAAACCTTAAATTTGAAGAAAAGTACAAGAATCCCAAAAGAAGTCTGTCCTCAATTCACACACGTTTGTTTAATGACAGTAAATTAGCTATATCCCTTTTCTTGGCAAACTAATCTCTGAAATACTAGTTTACAAGGAAATAATAGTTTTCACACTAACACCTAGTTCTAAAACTGGCTAGATAAATGTAAAATAATTGATGATAAATGAAAAACTAGCAAAAGATAGATATTTTAGGTGATGGGCCAAGTTTCACTGTCTGTTTCAGGTTTCAAGTTGATCAATCCTTGGCAAAGGATAGAGTAAAAACTTGCTCACACTTCGCTTTTTTGTGATTGCAATGGTGATTGTTGGCATTCTGAATTTTCACACTTTTTTCATAAACTTTATAACAAGTCATAAAGCTAATCAGGTAAATGCTGTTGGCAAAATAAAGTGACCAGTCAGTGGTCTCGCATTGTCTTCTTTTTGTATTAGGCAGAGGTAGTAAACCCTGTAAATAAACAGCTATGTCACTGTGTTAGCCCGGAGATTTTCTCTGTTTAGAAACACAGAAAATCTAGTTTTACCAGCTGGGTATGCAAAGTCTTTCAATGGTGTAGCAATTCTCCTGGGTTTCGTCAGGAATGAGGAGATGGGAGGCAGGCTGGGGACAACTCAAAAGGGCTCTTTATTCTTTTCCTTTTCACTTTTCAGCAAACTTATTTTACTACTAAAGGCATGCACACAAACACATGGCTCTGTGCTGCTCAGCTCTCTCTCTCTCTCTCGGCTCTCGTCTCTCCCCCCTTTATCCGTGCCGCCGCTCACTGAAACACAGAACACGCATTAACTAAACACCTTGATTACCCCCATATCGAGCATGGCCGTGAGCTCCTCCCAAACAACCTGTTTTTTGTGCTTGGCCAAACGATAGGGGCGGCTGTGTACCACCACCCCTGGGGTGTTCTATGAGATTAGTGTGACCGGCTAGGGGCAAGTACACATTGGAAAATTCCGCCTGCAACTTGGCAATCTCTGTGATTTGAGACTGTGAGAGGTGGTCTCCACAAGGGCCTGGGGTGGATTGAGCCACCGTTTTTAGATTTACCTCCGATCTGAGCTCCTCCCTCTCTGGAGCGACCATCACCAAAGCCACAGGGACCATCTCTCTCCATGGTTTAAGGAGATTGAGGTGGTAAATCTGCTGTGCTTCGAATCATCACAGTTCGAAGAGTGCACGACATAAATAACATGCCCTGATCAGTCAGGATCTCTTTCTGGATCCCAACTCGGGAGATGACATGGAAGAGTGCCTCCACAACACTCCATGCTGAGATGTTGTGGAGAGGCACTGCTTCCAGGTATCATGTTGCGTAGTCCACTGAAACTAACACAAAGTGATGCCCTCGCCCAGTCCGTTCTAATGGCCTGATGAGGTCCACACCAATTCTTTCAAAGGGGGCCTCGATTAATGGAAGGGGGCGCAATGTACCCCCTTGCACACTCATCGGTATACAGTATGTCCCAGCTCAATCGGGGGTGGCCTGTTGCACGTCAGGGATCTGGAACAAGGTCTCCACCTCCATCATGTTGCATTGGTCCTGGAAATGCCCAGGCTCCCTGCAATGCCAGCACACCGGCCCAGGCTTTACTCCCACACCTCTGGCCCCAGAGACACCAATCTGTGGGGGGAAAAATGCAGACACAGGGGGAGAGGGAGGGGGAGGGAAATCAAGGGTTGGGGAACTGGTGCAGGGACAGGGGGAGCGCCAGCAAGTGGAAGCACTGACGGTGCTGTTCAGGGGTGTGGCTGACCCATTGCAAAATTGCCTGCCTCAGGTCCGGGTACTCTAGCAGGTTCGCAACCTGAAGCTGTTGGGCTGCTAGCTGGGTGTCCCCCAACAATAGTCAGGCCAGCCCCAGGCTTCCGCAGCATGCTCAAAAAGTTCCACAAACGCTTCCAGGTTGTCCTGTGGTTCCATTTTTGCCAGTGTGTTATGGAGCATGGCTGTGGCGGCTGCCTAGGCTACTGCTGGAGTACCCACCAGCTGGAACAGGCTCCGGAGCACCTGCCGGTCCTCCTCCTTCCTGCTTGGAAGCGCTGTTCCTGCTCCATGCACAGGTTGAGGAGGGACTGATGTTGGGTCTGGTGGATGTCTGGTGGATCTCCGCTAATGGCGTGGACTCCATGATAGCAGATCTTCCTCAGTCCTTGGTTTCGGCACCACTGTAGCACTTCTCCTGGGTTAGGTCGGGAATGAGGAGATAGGAGGCAGGCTGGGGACAGGTCAAAATGGCTCTTTATCCTCTTCTTTTTTTTACTATCACTTTTCAGTGAACTTATTTTACTACTAAAGACACACATACATACAGGCACACCCGTATGGTTCTGTGGTGTCTCCCGAGGCTCTTGTCTCTCCCCTTTTATCTGTGCCACCGCTCACTGATACACAGAACAATCGTTAGCCAAATTCCGCACAGGTGTGTAATCTTTACCATTCAACTTCTCCGGCTATGTCCTCCATTCAAAAACCGCCACTTGACCACGCCCCCTGTTTCCACAAATGGTATGATGCAGCTGATTGGAAGGAGCTCATTAGGAAAGTTTTGCTCATATGATGAAGAACTCTGCTCTTCTCGTGAGTGTTTGCATACACTTTCTCCACTGATTTCTTCTCTCTCACTGATTTCAAGTGGCACTTAGTCTGTATTAAAATACAAAACCAAACTTTTGTAATAAAGCTTAAATTCCATTAAAAACGATCCCCTCTGTCACTGCAATTATGTCAACATGTAAAATAATACCAATTCATCAAACATAAACTAAATATAAATATATAGTCTTTTACTGTTTGATAATGGATTTACCTTTGGATAGAATACAACTCTTACAATAATTTTGTAGTTTTCTTATTAAAGCAAGTTCTATTACATAAGCAGAGTGTAAGCAGAATTTTTGTCAGGCTAAAAGCAAAACTTCTGTTTCCCCTGGACACCTTTTCTTTTCTCCTCTTTGCATGATGTTTGTTCCCTGTGGAACGCAATTGTGGAAGCAGTGGTGTAGTCAAGTGACGGTTTGTGAATGGAGGGCAGAGCCAGAGAAAATGAGTAAAATAAGGATTACACACCTGTACAGGAATTTGCTCTGGGAGATAAAGTGCTCCTTTTACTACCCAGGTTGAGCTCTAAATTACTCGCAAAGCAGCAAAGACCCTTTGTGTTCATACGGTGAGTTGGAGAAGTCGACTATGAGGTCAGGAGAATGGATAGAGGCTATGCACTTCGGAGGTGGTTCCTGTGGCTCTGGCGATGGTGGTTCCTGAGAGGGCGGAGCTGAACCAGAGGTAAGTCTAAAAAGTGCGGACCAATTCACCAATACACGTTACTCTTTGGAGACCACCTCTCACTGTCCCAGAGCACACAAGTTACCAGGTTGCAGGAGGAATTTTCTGATGTGATTTCACCTCTACCCAGTCGCACAGACCTCATAGAACACCACATTGAGACTCCTCCATGTGTGGTTTGTACGTTACCTGAACACAAAAAAATGTGGGATGAACTCAAGGCTATGCTTGACATGGGGTTAGTAAAACAAGCACTTTATCTCCCAGTGCAAATTCCCATACAGGTCTGTAATCCTTACCACTCACTTTCTCCGGCTCTGCCCTCAATTCACTAACCGGCGCTTGACCACGCCTAAGTTTTTCAAACTTGTATTTAATTAGCATGTTTTTGGCAGCTACACTTTCTATTGCTGTAAATATGATTACGATTACTTTTTTGTTAATATGATTATAGGGCCAGTCGTATTGGAAGCTACATGCAGCACATAACACATTAAATGCATTGTTGCATTGCTCCAGTATTCATGTTTTTAATGTTTACACAGTGGTTTTGTCCCACCTAACAAGTATTCAGAATAATTTGACTATATTCAAGATATTTTTACTTGCTAAGATGTCATATTGCAATGTGACCTATGGCCTGTTTGTAATGATTGGTATTAATGTATGTAATCACTTACCTCTTTGTGTACATTTAGTTGTTTCCCCCTCTTTTGGTGTGAGATGCTGTGCTTGAATGTATATGTACATAAATAAATTTACAAATAAACACATTAAGTGATCATTCACCTATCTGCCCTTGTTCTCATATACATATACATAAAGTACTGATCTGTTAATAATTTTACTTAATTGCTTGAAGCTTTCTGGTGCAAAAAGGATCTTATAAATGCCAGAAATATATAGATTGTAAAGAAATTGTTAATCTGTACTCGCTTTCCCGTAACTTTCTCCACAATTACTGTGCTGTATGGAAAAAAATCCTTGGGAAATGGGGAAATCCCTTTGAGATTTCATAAACTCTGGATCCACATTCCACTCCAAGCTGTGTCTGTGCCTGCCTGCCTCTGCTCCTGTCTACACATACCCATGCTAACGATACAAAAAAATCCCTATATTTGGCTTACCCATACCAGACCACTTGGGTGGAGTAATGCTTTCTCTCACACACACACACACACACACACACACACACACACACACACAAACATATGCAAACACACATATATGAGAGCAGGAAAGAAAGAAGGAGGGGGGAGAGAGAGAAGCAGAAGCAGGGGGAGGGAGAGAGACAAAGTGGGAGGGGAAAGAAGGAAATTTATTAGAAGGGTGTCCCAGAGCATTCGACCATTTGTGTCCCTGCACTCCTGCTGCACAGAGCCTTGAAAGCACAGAGTGAGAGCTGACAAGTGTGGTATTTCTCAGAAAAACAGCAGAAAGTGTTCAAACAAGAGGAAGCAACCCAAGGTAACCTCCAGAGCACACACAAGGACACATAAAAAGCTGAAAATCCCATCTCTTTCACTGCTCCATTCTTTTACCTGCGGTTTGAAATCTTTGTCATGGAAGTGCTAGAAGTCCCCAGCCTGCAGCCAGACACTGAGCAGCACAAGACCCTCACTGAGATCTCTGATGATGAGCTCAACCTTCCGCCCTCTGATGATGAGGAAGAGGCAACCACAGAAGCCAAATCAAAGGAAGTTGTGGAGAAAGAGGAGGCAGAGGAGGGAGACAAAGGCAATGGCCAGATGAATGGGGTGATGATTCTGGCTCTGCTGGATAAGATCATTGGTAGAGTAGACCAGATCCAGCAGACGCAGGCTGGCCTGGAGGCCCGGCAGCAAGAGATGGAGCGCTCAGTCACTGGGATTGAGGGGGAGCTCACCAAGTTAACCAAGAGTCACACTACCACAGCCAACTCGGTGAACAAGATGTTGGAAAAAGTGCGCAAAGTGAGCGTGAATGTGAAGACGGTGCGCAGTAACCTGGAGAAGCAGGGCAGCCAGATAAAGCGTCTAGAGAGCAATGAGAATGAGCTTCTCAAGAGGAGAAACTTTAAAGTCATGATTTACCAGGTGAGAAATGTGAAATAGTGTTTGGCATTATATGTGTATATAAACATATCTATCTATGGGTGTGATTCTCAATAAAGGTGAGAGTTAAAAGGAGCAAATTGGAGCAAATTAAATAAATTTACTTTGATAGTTTGTTTGATTGCATTTATATGTTTATAGTCTCTAGTTCTAGACACCAATCTATAAGAAAAATAAGAGAATATATAATGAATGTGGAAATACTTGGACATGAACCTTGTCATGTGAGAAACATTCTGATCCTCCTGACCATTCCTTGTACCACACCCATTTCAGACACAAACTCCCAAATTCACTGATACACTTTGTTTAGAGATTCAATCATGCAAATGTTTGACATAGCAACAGTAACGTTTCTTACTAGAAAGCAAAAAAAATGTTTGTGTCCCATAGAATGTGTTTTGTGTGTTTTTAGTCAAGATTTCTTATGAAATACCAAGAGTGATATGAAAAGTATGGGGTGAAGTGAAGTGGCTTGCAGCAGTTTAATGTAGAGTAGATAGCTGGGATAGAAGAGAGTAGAAGAGCGAAGAAGCAGCGAAGAAAAAAAAAGTAGTGACAAAGTGAAGCAAAAGCGAAGGTATAGTAAGGGAGAAATAGGCAAAAAGAGTTTGGGTTTAAGTGACAGCTGTCTTGGTT
This sequence comes from Pangasius sanitwongsei, assembly GCA_037576675.1. Taxonomy (NCBI): domain Eukaryota; kingdom Metazoa; phylum Chordata; class Actinopteri; order Siluriformes; family Pangasiidae; genus Pangasius; species Pangasius sanitwongsei. The sequence continues at coordinate 8,218,538 of CM075024.1, read as the reverse complement.
TGTCCAGGTTATATGTCTCTAGCTAGAATCTGAATGCTGTAATGTGTAATAGCTTACAGCTTTGCACAGTGACACAAGAACATTCAGAGTTTCCACATACTGACTCACACAGTGAGGGGAGGGGAATAGCAGCATTGTAGAATTGGAAAAGCAGTAAACTCTAATTTCTACATAACTTTGCTGATAGCCATGTTTGCCAGTGCCTAATTTGTCTGTGCCTAATTTATGTTTTTGAATGTTAGCATATGTTATCACTTGGATAAGGAGAAATGCTTTCTTGAAGAAAATAGTAGCTGAATTGGAGAGCGCTGGGGAGGTTCTTTCCAGGATCAAATGGTTTGTCTCTGGCACATTATATAGTAGAAAACTCATTCGTCCACTGAATCACTACTACTCTTATTTACTCATAGCTAGAAAAGTTGTCATATTGGTGTAGGGATGGTATTAGGGCTTAGTCATTTAATGAAGCACATATTTACCAGGCTGTTCCATCCCTCAGGCATCCTCCCTCCTTCACTCCTCTCTCTTCTGGTCTCATACCCCACCCACACACAGACAGTCTTGCTCTCACTGACAAGAATAATCCCCCACACCAACCATTCTTTATCTTTAACTTAATCTTTATACACTCCTTGTCAAAACTATTTCTACAAATATAAACGCACTGCATTTTTTTTATTATATCATTTATCATACACCTACTGCTATGGGAGATGGTGTCGTTCTCAAACTTGACTAAGTTAGATCTTCTCTTTCATCATGAGTCTGTTGTCTTAAGTCTCAGCGGAATGTGACTCAAATAGGGCTTAAATCAGCTTCAAATGTATGTATACATCACCACAATGTATTAAACACCACCACATTTCAGACTAAATATAATCCTTTACGTCTGTCCAGGATGATCTCATATAACGTCTTGTGATTAGTGGGAAGCATATAAAAAACGATTAAAAAAAATGAGTAAAAACGAATAAAAAAATGAGTAAAAACGAATAAAAAAGCTGACATCTTGGCTACCATAAGCACATGCAGATGCACACACACACACACACACACTTATAGGAAGGAAAAGACACAGGGCGTGTAGAAGCTATAAATATATTTCATTGGATACTTGGATGATTGCTAGGGGGAGAAGACTGAGGGTCCTGTTTTCCTTTGTGGTTTATTTTTTGTGTTTGATCCAGGGCTACTAGCCAATCCTGATAGCTCATAAAGCAGCAGCACTCAGTGAAAACCTTGCTGCTCTGTTTGGACTTGGTTTATGGGACCATACATGGCTTTTACTTGGCACCTCTCACTGCTTAGTCTTTTTTTCCCAACCATTTTCTATGTACACCTCCTTCCATTCCTGGTTTTTCTGATTTACAGAGATGGCTCAAGAGTTTCTAGCCTGCTATTGCTAGAGTGGACTTTTAGCAGATAACAGATCCACTTTGCAAATCTAAAGTCTTCCTTAATTTGTCCATCTTTGTTTCTTTATCCTTGTCTTTGAATATTTATCACAGAAACCTGTCTAAGGTTTAGGGTTTCTCATTGCTTACACAAAATAGATGTTTTTTTCACTCTGCCAACTGTAATGTACATATTTCATGCAAAAGTAGTTCTACTGTATTTCACCCCTTCTATCTGCCAGGGGCCGTAAGAATTGCCCACATGCCAGATCTTTCAAAAATTTATTTGCAATAAATAACACTGTCAGAGGGCCATCGCTCCTACAGCATATGGAGCTATCCATTTAGCCTCCCACTATCTCTTCTGCTGTGGTGAGTGTATTTCTAGGGATACAACATTTTTTTGTTTTCCCTAGTTAGCATTCATAGCCTTTGCTATCACACAGTGCACTTTTGCTTCTTAGATCTAAGGTTAACTTTAACTTACTGTGTGTTGCTGTCCAGCAACACCACTTACCCTCATTCTCCTCAATGGGTTTGGTTATTCCTCTGTATTATCTGCTCACGGTTTTCCACATTCCTTTTTGTCTACTGACAGCAGGCCTGTGACTGAGAGCTACTCATGGGATTGAGTAGGTTTCCATCACTGTACACTGCACTGTTCACTGCTGGGCCTACCATGTTAGCCAGATTAACACACAGCACTTGGGCTAGAGTCAGTTTCCCTCCATTTATGCAGACCTGCCAACCAATAATTTTTAAATTGTCCTTTCACAAATCCTTTCACTTGTCTGTAGTGTGCATATATATAGGGTTATACAATAGTCCGAGTGGGACTGGGTAATTATATACAGTTATCTTTCCACAACACCAATTGTAACAGAATCCACTTTAACGACAGCTTTAAGCAAGGTTTGGAAAGATAAATGAACTGCACCCTAGCTTTAATTTACATGCTGTAGCTAGTATAATGGATCATGCCCAGGTCAGCAAGGACCACAATACTACTGTTGATGCCTGTATTTTGTTGTCTTGGTTGTCTTAGCAGATGAAGCACACTGCACAATGATGCACTAATAACATTCTAGTGAGAAGTTACAATATTGCATCATATATATATATATATATATATATATATATATATATATATATATATAAATATAATGTTATATATATATATATATATATATATATATATATATATATATATTAT
>CM075024.1:8205017-8215831 GCA_037576675.1 Pangasius sanitwongsei | reverse complement strand
CAGCATGATATTTTTCCCCATTGAGATCTGATGTGTTTTCAAAGTGTTCCTTTAATTTTTTTGAGCAGTGTATATACACTCATTAAACAATAATGTCACATATGTATACACACACACTTGTCAAGACATACATGCACTGTAGAGCCAAGCAGTTATTCTCTGTATCTTTCTCTGTAAGGTTCTTCACTAAATTGTCAAAGCTGAGGAACGGACATTCTGGTTTGGCTGGGCGGCAAAATGTTGAAGCTAAAGACACTATTGAGGAGCTGAAGGATTGTGTGGCTACTCTGGAGAGCCAGAAGGAGGTGTTGCAGAGAAAACTTATCATGGCCAGACAGCAGATCCTGGCTCTGGGCAGACATGCTCACCAAAGTCCATGCATGGGTAAGAAGTGATGGCAGGGATTCCATCCATCCATCCATCTGTATTGTGTACTTCTTATCCTACACAGGGTCTAGGAGAGCCTGGATCCTATCCCAGGGGACTTAGGGCACAAGGTGGGAGACACCCTGGACGGGGTGCCAACTCATAGCAGGGCACAATCTCACGCACACACACTCACACACCCATTCACACACTATAGACATTTTAGAGATGCCAATCAGCCTACATGTCTTTGGACTGGGGGAGGAACCCAGAATACCCGGAGGAAAAAGGCAGGGTTTTATTATTTAAGAAAAACAACAACACTGCCCTAAGTTTTACACTTGTCATTATCTGTATTTTCCAATATTCAAAAGGTTTTGACTTCTGCATTCTTAGTTCTAATATTATGTTCTGGGGTGGGCTTCCAGATAATGATGAATAACAAACAACTTAAAGAAGGAAGTACAAGCCTGTTTTGTGAGTGTTTCCTGAAAGCCTTTGTTATCAGAGATTTAATGATCGAGTTGTAAGTAGTTCTTTGTTGACTCTGTCCAGCCCAAGTCGACAGTCGAGTCACAGTCAAGAGGTAAATGTAATAGATAAATCAGCAACTTAAACAGCATAAACAGACACAGACAGACAGTATTTATAAATAGCAGATAAAAGAAAAGAGTGCAATCAACAATTTACAACAGAAATTATGTTTGTCTGGAACAGCTACACTCTCTTCCGGATGGGAATATGTTGTCACTGACTAGTATTAAACTAACTTGACTAATTCATGCCTGGTATGGTAGTGTAGTGGAGAATATTGCTGTCATATACAGTAGCAATAGGATCTTGGGTTCTATTCTGAGCTGGGGCAGCTGTGTGGAGTTTAATTTTATTCCAGGGCTTTGAATATGCATGATCAAATCATGTTGTTAATGCAAATCAATTCATTCACATGGAAGCAATTTACACATTTGAATCAAGTAATTTCATTGAACTTTTTTCAGTGTACAAAACAATGACCAAAGGAAGTACAAAAGATATACCAAAAAAATTATTTTAGAATTTTGTTTCTGTACAGCTAATTTTTGTAATTTTTGTTACATTTTGTTTTTGTACAACTAATATGTTACCTGAGTAATAGTTACCTGAGCGGAGGCTCAAAACTAAAATATTGATGTTGTGTGGCCACGCTACCCACTGCATCACCAAACCACAAACAACCTTATTAATAAAGTTAATAGATCACACTCACTCTTTGTAAGTGATATAGATCACACTCATTCTATGTAACTGAAAAGATTTTTGTATAGGTAGCATATATACGGAAAAGAGCAGTGGGCCTAGAACAGAGCCTCGTGGATCACCAAATTTTACTTTATTATGCATAGAGGAGTCACCATTTACCATCTACAAACTAATATAATATATCAGTCAAATAAGGCCTGAGCAAGGGGAGGGCCTTTCCCTTAATTCCAACATTTTCTAGTCTATCTAGAAAATTATGAAGAATGAAAGAATATTATGATTTATGGTGTCAAAAGCTGCACTAAGGTCAAGAAACACAAGGAAAGAGACAACCCTGATCAGAGGCCAGTAGTAGATCATTTGCCACTTTTACCAGCACTTTTTCAGTACTCTGATGACCTAAACCCTGGCTGATAGATTTCATGAATGTTATGCCTATGCAAGTATCAGCCTAACTGCTGTGCTACAACATTTTCTAGGATCTTGAAGATAAAGGGGAGGTTTGATATTGGCCTATAGTTGGACAGATGACAGGGTTGAGGTCAGGTTTTTTAATCAGGGGTGTGATAACTACTAGTTTAAAAGATTTAGTTGCATAGCCGGTGGTAAGGGAAGAATTGATTATTTTTGGTCTCTTGAAGGGGAGTTATTTACATTTATGGCATTTGGCAGACACCCTTATCCAGAGCAAATTACATTTGTCTCATTTATACAACTGATCAGTTTGGGGTACAGGCCTTCTCAGCTTGGTGCTGGGATTTTAACCACTTAGCTACCACTTAACCACTGAAGCTATCACTGTCCATTGCTGTAATCACTGATCTGATGTAGTTATGTCATCATCTACATGGTTGGTTATCAACTTGTGTGGCTTTAAATGAAAGCATTTGGCAGACACCCTTACCTAGGGCAACTTACAATTATCTCATTTACATAACTGAGCAGGTGGCAGCTAGGTGGTGCTGGGATTTGAACTCAGGAACTTCCGATCAAAATTCCAATGTCTTAACCCAATGTCTTATGCTTCCATGGTAGTCTTGTTCCTATTAATTTTGCTACAGTATTAACTAAGAATCTAGAATTATTTTTGTCATCTTCTATTAGGGTAGACAAGTATGCTGATGTAGCAGCGCTAAGAGCCTTTCTATAGCTCTCCTTCCATGCAATTTGGAATATTACCAATTTAGTTTGACACCACTTACATTCTAATTTTTGAGTGTTTTGTTTTAAGGTGTACATGTGATTATTATACCAGGGTGCTAGTTTTTTCTACCTAGTCACTTTACTTTTAAGTAGGGCTACATTATCTAGAGTCTTCCAGAACGCTGACTTTAAGCATTTAGTCAGATGATTAAATTCTGAGGGGTCAGATGGTGATCCAATCAATGTTGATAACTCAGGGAGAGTATTTATAAAACTACTGTATGTACAGTACCTGAAGTAGCTGTATGTTTGACATGGTAGCGTGGCAAAATGTATATATTATGATGAAGACACATTTTAAATGACATGTAATGATCTGAGATAGCTTCAGACTGGGGTAGTGTGACTATATTTTCTAGATTTAATCCAAATATTATTATTAAATCAAGAGTGTGTTCACCATTTTGAGAGGGTCCTATTATGTTCTGATTAACCCCTACTGAATCTAGAATGGACACAAATGCTGTTCTCAGCAGGTCTTGTGGATTATCAAAATAAATATTAAAGTCTCCAACAATTAATGCTTTGTCAAATTAGTGGAAATGACTGAGCAGACTTATTTTTGTGGCTACATAAGTGGTGTAAGCATAAATAACTTCATTCTTTTGTGCGATGCCTAAAATATCATTATGAATGCCAGTTAGATGAGGATAATGTATATAACTGTATCCGGGAGGACTAGCTTCATTTAATGCTACATACATCATTTGGTTTAATCCACGTTTCTGTTAAATACCATACATTAAACTCCTGATCAGTTATGGTTTAATTTACAATAAGCGCTTTAAATGCAAGAGATCTAATATTTAATAGTCCTAGCTTCAGATCAAAGGTGCTGGCTGTGCATTTAGTATTTCTGAGTGTTTCTGAGTGTTATACATATTTCTTTAGCTCAGAGAACAGACACTTTATCAATATGGTGAAATCTGAGTGATGATTCAAGGCAGCTAAACTCACTCTTCTGACCCCACCCCCATTACTCAAACCAGCGCTCAACCATACCCCAGCCTCCACATATTTCCACCGCCCGACTCAGGCCTGACACTCCCTGCCAACAGAGGAAATCCGCCACAGTCATCTGCGCCCCAACCTGTAGACCACTTCAAACTTAAATGGCTGAAGTGCCAGATACCAACAAGTAATCTGCACATTGACATCCTTTATGTGGTGAAGCCACTGGAGTGGAGCATGATCTGAACAGAGGGTGAAGGCCCATCCCAACAGATAGTATCAGGTGATGTATAGATAGTATAGGGTGAGGACCACCCACTTGATGGCCAGACCCTCTTTCTAGATGATCAGCATGATGCTGTACTTGCTCTCCCACACCCAGAGGTTGTCACTGATGTACAGCATGGGGCACTCCTCCCCCCACCACTTGAGACAACATGGCCCCCAGCCCCCTGTCTGATGTGTCGGTCTGCAAAACAAAGGTTAGAGAGAGAAGTGAGGAGAATGTAAGAGTGGTCCACCACAAAGTACAGCTTTTACCTGAATAAAAGCCCATTGGCACAGCTCCATCCACTGAACCATATCTGGTGCTGCCTTTTTAGTGAGATCAGTCAGGCTCCAAATAACCTGAAAGGAAGCTTCTAGGTATCGTGTTGCATGATCCATTAAAACTAATACAAAAAGATTACTAAATTACCCTTGTGCACTCTGTTCTAATGGCCTGATGAGGTCCAATTCTTTTAAAAATGACCTTATTCAATGGAATGGGGCGCATTGGCACTTTTGGGGTGGCCGGCAGCTTCACCAGTTGACATTTGTGACATGCCGCACACCAACTGCATACAGCGCCACAAATGCCATAGGATTATGATGAGCTGTATGGGAAAACATTTCCCCGTGGCTCTTTGGGACCAACAGTTGTCTTCTCAACCTTTGTTTGAGTGCCATGTGTCAGTCGGTATAGCCTATATTTAATAATTAAAAAGTAGGGGTAAGACAGTGCAACCTTTGGCTCCACAGGCTGACCATCAATTGCTTTCACTTGGTCAAAGGCATGCCTCAGGGTGTCGTCTCGTGACTGCTCCAAGGGGAAATCCCCGAGGGGAATCCCTGCGAAGGGAGGATGGGTGTTGACATGGAGCTGCCGAGGATGGCCCCAGCACCTCCTCCCCAGCCGGTGCTGTGCATATCCCACACTGTGCTTTGCTACTGCAGGACCCATCCACAAACATTCCCTTTACCAATATCCAGAAACTTAGCCAATTCATCCCCAGAATCAGTGGATGGGTGAGGCAAGAACTAACTGCCATCTCCACGCTCTGCTTTTGACTCTGGAAATAAATAGTGAAACCGGTGGATATTCTTGAATGTCACCTTACCTTCACCCTTCATGCTCCTTCCAATGCTACACCTTGAATCATGCCTTGGTGGATTGAGGTTTGTTTATAAGCCGAATCCACCAATGTGTGATAAGTAATCCCTTGTATACTTACAGGTATTCGGTACGTCAATTTTCAATTGGGGGGAAGGCCATGGTGCATCCTGGAGCCGGACCAGGGTTCCCATGCCAATGACAAAACATCAATCCTGAAAATGCCCAGGCTCCCCACAGCCCCAACATGCCTCCCCAGGCCTTACCCTTGCACCTGCTGCTACATGATCATCCACCTGTGCAGAGAGAGAGAGAGAGCGTGAAAGTAGGAGAATGAAGAGGAAGTAGAGATCAGGGAGGGCACGGGCCGGACAGGAACCTGGGACCAAGGAGAGGGTTTAGGAGGATTAGTTGGGTCTCGGAGGTGGGAGCAAAGAGACAACCAGGATTGGGGAATTGGTTTTGGGGAATGGGATCCCGTTTGTAAGGAGCAGGGGTGGGGAGTAAATGAAGAGGGTGGGAGCGAGAGAGAGAGAGACAGAGAGTGATACACCACCAAATGGTCCTCAGCCAGGTTTACTTCCTCCTCCAGTGATATTGGCCAGTGGCACTGGACCCATTCTGACAGTCTGGTGATGCACTGCTCCAGTACCATTAGGTCCACCACTTCTTTGGCACCATGCACTGCCAATGCAAAGCACCAGCAACCACCATCGAAAGGGAGTGTTGCTGTTGGGCAAAGTCAAACAAGCTGCCAAGCTCACTGCATGTCAATGAGCAGAAGTGTTGACTATGTTGTTCAGGGGAGCAGCTGACTCATTGCAAGATCAATCTCTTCAGGTCCAGAGTCTCCAGGAGGTTTGCAACTGGAAGCTGTTGGCCTGCAAGCTGGGCTTCCCCTGACTGTAGGGGTAGCAGATGGGCTGCCCACTGGGACTCTGGCAAGCCCCATGCTGCCCCAGCATACTCAAAGGGCTTGATGAATGCTTCTGGGTCATCCTGTGGTCCCATCTTTGATAGCTTGATGTGGGGCATGGCTACTGCTTCCTCTCCCATGGTTGCTGCTGGAGTACCCATTGGCTGGACCAAGCTCCGAAACACCCGTCAAACCTCAGTCTGCACCTAGAGGAGAGCCCTGAAGTGCTGCTTTTTTCTGTGCGCAGCTCAACAAGGGTCTGATATTGAGTCTGATGGTTGATGGTTTTGATGATCTTGGTGAGGGAAAAGGGCTCTCGCTGCATGGCTTTTATCTCCCTCTCTTTCTCACTCTCCCTCTGTCTCTCATGTGCGCTCTCCCATCTCCCCCGCCACAATACACCACTTTTAGGTTTTGGAATGCCACTTTACATCATCCAAAAACCCCGATAATTCATTCATCTTCAGTAACCACTTTATCCAGGTAAGCTTAGCAGTAAACTGATTTCACCAGTTTATCTGCATCAATTGTGTTTTAGGACGGAGTGTACAACCAGAGGGAGAAATCACACAGACGGCTCAAACAGTCCCAGGTCACTATGCGCTCAACTCCATGGATGATTACAAAGGACAGACTGAAAGATTGTAAGTTTGTGTGTTTCATTTCTTTGATTAATGGATGAGGACAGATGATGCATATTTAAATCTCTGTAACTGTATTAATGTATTTAATTATGAAGAGACTACTACTTACTTCATCCAAAATGTAAATTTAACATAAACACATATGTATGAAAATGTGGACCAGTTCATGTGCCATGCCTTAAAGCCACCATATGTACAGATGTACAGATGAGGTTGCCAGAGTTTTCTTGAGTAATGGTGTCAGATGTGGGACTGAAAGGAGTAATTGACTTGATGATCGAAGAGATCTTGAGGCAGTATACAGAGTAAGGAGATCACATATGTGCTGTGGAGCAAGCCCATGCAAAGCTTTAAAAACAAATAATTTTAAATTGTAAACTCAATGCAGAAATTGACTGGCAGCCAATGAAAAGAGGCAAGCACCAGAGTAATGTGCTCACGCTTCCTGGTGCCAGTCAAAAGTCTGGCCGCTGCATTTTGCACCATTTGTAGGTGATCTAGAGCAGTCTTAGGCAACCCCAAATAAAAGGAATTACAGTAGTCCAACCTTGTTGTTATAAATGCGTGAATAACAGTTTCCAGATCCTGCTTAGATAGCATCTTCTTGATTTTAGCAATAGATCTCAAATGAAAGAAGCTGCTTTTGACAACAGCATTAATCTGCTTATCAAAACACACCGAAGGATCTAGAATAACACCAAGGTTTTTGACACATATCCTCTAATGCTTTGCCATTACATCTGTGCCTATTAAGTTGTGGAGTAAGTCCAAGAAATGTAACTGACAACAGATACCCTTACATCCTAGAGTTGATACCTGCTATTACATTTCAGAGTGAAGTATTTGACTTACTTTATTTTTTTTTTTTTGCCCTCTGGTTTTTATTTTCTTGGTATTTACCATAGCACTGCTCTGCTCTTCATCATTAGTTTTACAGAACCACAGCCAGTGAGGTTTACAGAGCTTGAGCTGGCTATTCACTCCCTCAGAGAAACCTTTAAACTAAAGGAGAAAGAATTAGAATACCCTATGAAAGAACTGCACAAACAGCAAATTGATGGACTCAGGTAATGAAAAGGCTACTATCTGTGTTAAATTAAAAGTAGTGGAAATGATGAGTAAATACTACAAAATGTTAAATATGATATGGTCTAAAGTTTGTGGAAACCTGACCATCACACCCATATGTGCCCTCAACACCCCACCCCCTTACTGTTATAGTAACCTTTTCTGGGGAAAGTTTTCCACTAGATTTTGTAGCAAGGCGTGGATATTTGCCCATTCAGCATCAGTGAGGTCATGCACTGATATCAGGTGAGGATGCCTGCGGCACATTCAACATTCCAATTCATCCCAACAATGTTCAGTGGGGTTTGTGCAGGCAAATCCAGTTCTTATACTCCAAAGTTGGCAAACCACATCTTCATGGGGCTTGCTTTGTGCATATGAACATTGTCATGCTGGAACAGTTTTGGGCCCCTTAGCTCCAGTGAAGGGAAATTACAATGCTACAGCATACAAAGACATTCTATACAGTTCTGTGCTTCCAACTTTGTGGCAAAAGTTTGGGGAAGGACTACATATGGGTGTGATGATCAGGCATCCACATACTTTCGGCCATGTAGTGTATGTTACAAATTGGAAAAATTCTGTATGCATAAAATAGAAAATTATGACTGGGGCATTATGACTGCACATACACACTTGTACATGAAGACACCACATACACACTTGAGTAACTAATTTTCTATCTATTGATTTCAGACTTGCCATAAAAGATAATGTAGATGTGATCAGACTGCAGAAACAGCTGTCTAATGAAAGGACTGCTCTTTTGGTCATTAAGGATAAGTTTACAGTTTTAAAACAGGTGAGCTTTTGGATAATGTATTGAGATCAAAAACAGACTCTGCATCTATTAATCTCTTCATTCTGTTTTATTGAAAATGTGGTTAGAGAGAAGTGGTTGAGGTATTAATACAAATTTTATGAGTTAATACATTTTATACCCACTCAAAACAGATAGTAATATGAGTTAACATGAGACCCCCATTTTTTTAAATTTTCAACCTTTCTACCTTATTTTTTTTTACTGTCCTCATTAGGCTTATGAGACCCAGCTGGAAGAGGTGAGTTTTAAGAAGTTTCTTGTTCTGAATCCCAAGTATTTTGTCTGGTTATCTATGCTGTATATGTTATCATCTTACCATTATAATAAGGATAATACACTGATCAACCATAACATTAAAACCACTGACAGGTGAAATGAATAACATTGATTATCTCAATATAATGGCACCTGTCAAGGGGTGGGATATATTAGGCAGCAAGTGAACAGTCAGTTCTTGAAGTTGATGTGTTGGAAGCAGGGAAAATGCAATACAATATGTACACTATAGACAAGAAGAGCAGCAGTTGTGGAAGTAGACCTGGTTACATTGTAGTGCAACAGAGAGAGCAACAGTAGTAAAAGTGGTTTGTGCATATTGTGTGATTTGGGTGTGTGTGTGTGCGCGTTGGGGGGTTACAGTTCGGTGACTCTTAGGACAGAGAGGGGAGAGAGTTCAGCTTTCTGACAGCCTGGTGGCTGAAGCTGTTCTTCAGTCTTGTGGTTCGGGCCTGGAGGCTGCGAAATCTCCTCCCCGATTGCAGAAGACTAAAGAGGCCTTGCAAGGGGTGAGTGTGGTCCCCCGCTATGCTGAGTGCTTTCCGGGTTAATTGGGTGTTGTAAATGTCTGTGAGGGAAGGTAATGTGGCACTGATGATTTTTCCTGCTGCATTCATTATGCATTGCAGTGTCTTCTGGTTTTGAGCAGTGCTGTTCTCAAACCACACAGTGATGCAGCTGGTCAGGATACTTTCAATGGTGCCACGGTAGAATGAATACATGATGGGTGTCAGAACTCTGGCTCTTCTCAGTTTGTGGAGGAAATAGAGGCGTTGTTGTGCTTTCTTAGCCAGTGATGCAGTGTTGGTGGTCCAGGAGAGGTCCTCTGTTATGTGCACACCCAGAAACTTGGTGCTGCTCACCCTCTCCACAGCAGCACTGTCGATGATCAGGGGAGGGTGCTGGGTGTGTGCTCTCTGAAAGTCGACAACAATCTCCTTTGTCTTCTCTCTGTTTAGAGAGAGATTGTTGTTGGGGCACCATATGGCCAGTTGTTGCAACTCATTCCTGTAGTTTGTCTCATCATTGTTGCTGATGAGACCTACCACTGTTGTATCGTCCGCAAACTTTATGAAGAGGTTGGTGCTGTACAGTGGTGTGCAGAAGAGCTACTATAGTTGTACTATAGTACTACTAGTACTACTTATTGCTGAAAAAGGTAATGCTGGCTATGATAGAAAGGTGTCTGAACCCACAGTGCATCGCAGCTTGCTACGTACAGGGTGCATAGCTGCAGACTGGTCAGAGTGCCCATGCTGACCCCTGTCCACTGCCAAAAGTGACTACAATGGGCACGTGAGCATCAGAACTGGACCATGGAGCAATGAAAAAAGGTGGCCTGGTCTGATGAATCACATTTTCTTTTCATTTTGTGCATGGCTAGGTGTGTGTGCGTTGCTTACCTGAGGAAGATATGGCACTGGGATGAAATATGGGAAGAAGGCAAGCCAGTGTAAGGCAGTGTGATGCTCTGGGCAGTGTTCTGCTGGGAAAATATGGGTCCTGGCTTTCATGTGGATGTTACTTTGACATGTATTCCCTAATGGCAGTGGCCTCTTTCAGCAGGATAATGAGCCCTGCCACACTGCAAAAACTGTTCAGAAATGGTTTGAGGAACATGACAAAGAGTTCAGGGTGTTAACTTGGCCTCCAAATTCCCCAGATCTCAATCCGATCAAGCATATGTGGGATGTGGTGGACAAAGTAGTCCAATCCATGGAGGCCCCACCTCGCAACTTACAGGACTTAAAGGATCTGATGCTAACACCTTGGTGCCAGATACCACAGCACACCTTCAGAAGTCCAAGCTGCTTGGTGGCACAAGGGAGACCTACACAATATTAGGCAGGTGGTTTTAATGTTATGGCTGATTGCTATGTGATTGGCTGATTATATATATATATATATATATATATATATATGGTTAGGTCCGGAAGTATTTGGACAATGACAGAG
>CM075024.1:8183283-8204917 GCA_037576675.1 Pangasius sanitwongsei | reverse complement strand
CTTGCCTTTTTCCCCCTCGCGCTGTATATATATATATATATATATATATATATATATATATATATATATATAATATTACACAAATAAGCCATAACATTAAAACCACCTGGATAATATTGTGTAGGCCCCCCGTGCCCCAGAACAGCTCTGACCTGTCAAGGTATGGACTCCACCAAGCAGCAGATCCTTTAAGTCCTGTAAGTTGCAAGGTGGACCTCCATAGATCGGCGGCGCTTTCAGTGGTGCACTGTGTGTTCTGACAAATTTCTATCATAACCAGCATTAACTACTGTAGCAATTTGTGCTATAGTAGCTCTTCTGTCGGTTGGGACCAGACGGGCTAGCTTTTGCTCCCACGCACATCAATGAGCCTTGGACACCCATGACTCTGTTGCTGGTACACCGATTGTCCTTCCTTGGAACACTTTGAGTAGGTACGAACCACTGCATACCGGGAACACCCCAAAACACCTGCTGTTTTGGAGATGCTCTGACCCGGTCCTCTAGCCATCACAATTTGGCACTGTGTTAATGTTGCCAATATCCTTATGATTGCCCATTTTTCCTGCTTGCAATACATCACCTTCAAAAACTCACTGTTCACTTACTGCCTAATATATCCCACCCCTTGACAAATGTTATTCACTTCACCTGTCAGTGGTTTTAATGTTCTGACTAATCAGTGTATATATTCACTCACTGAGCACTTTATTAGGAACATTATACTAATACTGGGTAGAGCATTTTTGCTCTCAAAACATTCTTTTAAAATTCTGGTCCATTTGACATGATTGCATCACGCAATTCCTGCAGAATTTTCAGGTGCACTTTAATGCTGCAAATCTCCTGTTCTACCACCTCTCAAATGTGTTCTACTGCATTCAGATCCAGTGCCTGGGAAGGCCACTTAAGAACATTGAACTCATTGTCATGTTTATGAAACCAGGTTGATATGACTTGCTTTGTGACACGATGTATTATCATGCTGGAAGTAGCCATTAGAAGATGGGTAAATTGTGGCCATGAAAGGGTTGCACATGGTCAGCAACAATACTCAAGTACGCTGTGGCATTCAAGCAATGATTGGTATTAAGGGGCCCCAACAGTGCCAAGAAAACATTCCCCACACAATGACACCACCTCCCCCAGCCTGGACTGTTGACACCAGGCAGGTTGGGTCCATGCAGTCATGCTGTTGGACACCAAATTCTGACCCTACCATCTGTGTGCCTCAAAAGAAATCGAAATTCATCAGACCAGGATATGTCTTTCCAGTCTTCAGCTGTCCAGTTTTTGTGCCCACTGCAGCCTCAGATTTCTGTTCTTGGCTGCCAGAAGTGGACATCAACGTGGCTTTCTGCGGTTGTAGCCCATCCGCCTCTAGGTTTGAGTTGTACATTCAGGGATGCTTATTTGCTCACCGCAATTGTACAGAGTGGTTATCTGAGTTACTGTAGCCTTTCTGAAAGGAGTTTCCATCTGCAGACCTGCAGCTCACTGGATGTTTTCTCTTTAGTGCACCATTCTGAGTAAACTCTAGAGACCTTTGTGTGTGAAAATCCCAGGAGATCAGCAGTTATAGAAATACTCAACACCCAATCATGCCACAGTCCAAATGACTGAGTTGACATGTTTTCCCAATTCTGATGGTTGATGTGAACATTACCCAAAGCTGCTGGCCTGTATCTGCATATAAACAGTATATTATCAAGCAAGACAAAATACCATAACTATAGTGAAAGAAAGATCTTGATATAGATGAAGAGGGTGGATGGTCTCAAGTGCTTACAACATAATTTCCCAAAGCAGGTAGGTAATCTTCTATCACCAGGAATTGGTCATTGCTAGATCACAGCAATGGAGAACAAAGAGAAACAAAACAAAATATAACTGTTAAAAAGAAAAGCAATTGGAGAATATAGACAAAGGAGCAATAAAGTTCTACCAAAGATTTTCTGTGTGTGTGTGTGTATACAGTGTACTTACCAAAAAGATGCACTGATAAGATCTACTGTTTATTTGATAATAAGAGTTAGTTTTATTACTTTTATTTATTATTAATAAAAACCTCCAAAACAAAATACACACACACAGAGGGAGAGACTCTGAAAGAGAAAAGGCCCTGATCAAACATTTATAAATAATCAAACAATGAAAAGATGTTACAAAATAAAATATTTTTTTGTTTACATAGCAATACATTTTAGGGAGGGCAACACTGGAAGAAAATGCAGTCATTTGACAGCTTTAATAATAACCTTTATTTAACCAGGTAAGTCAATTGAGAACCAGTTCTCATTTACAATGACGACCTGGCAAAGAGGCAGCAGGTTTCCTTTATAACATAATATTAGTTAACTAACAATCTCTATTTTTGGACAGATTATTAGTAGTATATTGCTGCATTTTCATTGTATATATTTATTAAAGAAAAGGTGTTTATTAAAGAAGTCCACTGATTTAAAAGTAAAGTCTGTATATGTATCAGTTTGGGCATGTAAAATTTAAGTTTTACATGTAACATGTACATTTTCATTGGTTTAACACACAATGGTATTTCACCATTACTTTCAATGGTAGATAGTGTATTTGTCTTTGTCATGTAGACCACAGAAGCCCTAAACTGCAAGGTGTGAAAATTTTGTATTCCTGTTATTTTGACTTAACCCAGTATTTCCCAGTATATAAAGGGTTAACCCAGTATTTCGATTTAGTATCTCATTAGTTTGACTTACTAAATATTAATTAAGGTGGTCACGTGACCCAGAGCGAGATGACTGCCTGAGTTCTTCGCTCCGCTCCAACTTCGAATATTTTGCAGATTCTTTCTCTGCATGTTCATTTAAAATGGTTCTAAGGTGTTCTCATTATGTCAGACATGCCGACAAAGATTTCCCTACTTTTGCTACGACATGTTCGCAGAAAGCTAAGGAAAATAAAAAGGCTAATCAACCTCCTAGCAAGGTTGACATGGATGTTAGCGCTAGCATGGCCCTCAATTGAATATGTCTCTGATTTTGTCTGAGATAAAGGCTAATGTATCATGTCGTCTTGATAATAATCAAGAAAGCAAATTTTTTCCTTTCTTCAGAACTCATTCGCTGCCCTCACTGAAAGAGTCGTGGACACAGAAACTTGTCTGACGGAAGCCGAACAGAGGATCTCTTCTGCCCAAGATTCAGCAACAGTTACTGATGGTCAATTGGCCAATCTGAAGATAGTGGTGGAACAACTACAAGCAAAGGTGGACGATCTTGAAAATCATGGACACCATAAGAATCTGAAAATAGTGGGTCTGCCGGAGAATGCAGAAGATATCGTCCTTGAGCCAGTGGCTTGAGCTGCCTCCTGACTTTCACAACATTGACAGCCATTGGGCTCATAGGTCTCTTTCATCTCAAACAATTCTAATTCATCTCTGAGAAGTATTCTAGTTCGGTTTCTGCATTTCACTGACAAGAAAACCATCCTGAAACCAGCCCTGAAAAAAATCTTAACCCACAATGACTTGGAGCTTCGATTTTATAGGTTTTATAGGTTTGGTTCACATGTTAGCTTTGGTACTCTCCTGTTCAAGTTTGGTATCTCTTGCTGACATATGCTATATTTTTGTACAAGCTCCTAGCTCCATGATTTTACTTTATTTGGCTCTTTTGTATGAACAACTACCTTAAATTAGTTTCCTGGAGCGTGGAGGGCATTGGCCATGTAGTTAAAAGGAAGAAATTTTTGACTTTTCTTAAAAAAGAGCATGTATTGATAGCATTATTACAGGAAACCCATTTATCTGATAAGGAACACAGAAAGCTAAAGAGGGTTTGGGTTGGTCAGATTTATTTTTCATGTAGTAGGGGCACTGCCATTCTTATTCATAAGAACACCCCGTTAATTCTTGCTCATGTCGAAGGACAGTACTTTTTGTGCCTTTTATGGTTCTCTCAATACATCTGAGGTCAGTGGTCCTAGGGAGGATTTTCTGAAATAATTACATGGGATTTCTCTTCCCAGTGTTTCAGAAAATGAGAAAGCCGTTTTATCCAAAATGCCCATTTTACCAAGGAAGAAATTTGGGAAGCCGTCCAGCTTATGCCTTATGGAAAAGCTGCCAATCTAGATGGGATCCCTGTCATATTTTATAAACAGTTCTGGCCTGAGCTTTGTGTAATGTTATTGCCTGTAATAAATAGTCTATTGGAAAAAAGTTCAATGCCAGAATCTTGGTAAATGGCTGTTATTAGTCTGCTCTTGGAGAAAGATAAAGACCCGGTAAATTGTTCTTCCTATCGCCCAATTCGTTTGCTTAATGTGGATTATAAGATTTTGGTCAAAGCATTAGTTTGGCCGCTTGAAACTGTTTTGCCTTGTATTATCAATCCAGACCAGACTAGGTTCATAAAAAGATATGTTAGGGATAATGTTTGCAGAGTGTTGAACATTATAGATCAGTTAAATAGGACAGGGGACAGGGGCCATTACTGTATCTTTTGATGCCAAAAAGGCTTTCAACAGGGTAGAGTGGGATGTTATGATGCCATGTTATTTGACTACAAGTTTTTTTAAAGGATATATTCTTCGATTTCAAGGTACATTTGGAATCAAACATTTTCTGTTTTATTGAAACCAAGAGAATTGGGTGGAGTCTTGCTACCTAATCTTCAGTTATACTACTGGTCTGCACAAATTAAGCACATGTTGAGTTGGTCTTTTAACAGACTTGAATCCCTTTGGGTTGGGATTGAATCTTTTAGGTGTTATTCAAGACTATTATGCTCTCTGCCTTTTATTTATAGTATACATAAGATTCAGTCTATATCCAACAACCGTGACAAATACTCTTTTGGTGTGGAAGAATGTTAAGAAGTTGTTATCCATCCCAAATAACTAATCTTTTAAATCTCCCATTGCTTTTAATCCTGATCTTCACTCATCAGTACAAAATATATGGGCTTCAGGCCTGGATGTCAAAGGGAGTTTTGGTTTTAGGTGATTTGTTCATAGGTACATTGAAATCATTTCAGCAGATCACTCACAAATTTAAATTGCCCAGTAATGATTTTTATATGTTTCTTCAGTTACGACACTTTTTAGAGTCTCAAATGAGAATAGGAAAATTACGCTTTGTTCTTACTAAAGTAGAAACATAGTTCTCTATCATATTGGGACTATCTCTCCACTCAGTTATATATTCGATATGTACAGGGAATTGCTGGGTCTGGTGATGTGGATACTCTTTAAGACACTCCGGCTGTGCCGGTCACGCTGTAATTAGTGCCCTATAAAACACCCATAGTGGCATGAATTCAGTGCTTCTTTGATCTCCACTTTGGGTGCAAGACATGGAAGCTTTACACTAAAAACAGACGTCATTCAGCATGTGATCCACTTACCTTAAAGGACGGGCGTCTGTCTCTGGGCAGCCTCCCAGGATTGCTGCTGTGAAGTTTTTTCATTATTTTCAATTTGTGGGTGATTGAAGTTTTCTGTAAGGCATATTGCAAACTTCTTTCATTCATTATTCTGTGTGTCTGGTGTGCTGTGAATCCACTAATCCAGTCAGATGTGGTGGATGTACAACGTAAATAACTCGTAGTCTTTAACAGTGTGTGAGTATATACATTTGTGAGTTACTTCTGTGTAGTGTCAGTTTGGTGAAGCCGCCAAACTTGAAGTGAGGCTGTATCTCAGCAATGACTTTGCGCACTGACACAAAACTTGTTAGGCATCTTCAGGACCATGACCTGTGACTATTCAACCAATTTTTGTCAAAAGTTACAATAACATGCCAAAAATTCTTACATCTAACTGACATTTTTGCTACTCCTCCTTCAAATCTAATCTTCACTACATTTGGCTCACATCATCTTGAGACCTGTCTGAACAAAAGTTATCAAAAGGAATGTCTCCTGTAACGTGCTGGCAAATGCAAAAAACAGGATGTGAGGGTGTATCTCAGCAATGCATCTACGTATCATCACGAAACTTGATAAGTATCTTCAGGACCATGCCCTGAATGTACCCAAGAAGTTTTGTGATGCCACCTGGTGGTCAAGAACTGTAACAACTTTCAGGTTTTCCTTATATCATTTGAAGAGTTTGTGATAAATTCACCGTTAATATTTCCTATAATTCCCTGGTTATACAGAAGTGAACGTGCACCAACATCTGAAATTCAAGTGTACTTCCAGTCGACCATCTTGGATTTTTGTTAAAAACAGTTTTTTCACTACTTCTCTCACAAATTTTCTGAAAGCATCACTAGATTTGGCATACATCAGCTTCAGAGTTAGCCTCACAAAAGTTATCAAAAGAATTTTGAGTATTCTAAACGGTTTGTCCGTAATGGGCCAACAAATCTGACAGCGAGGCCGCCAAACAGGATTTGAGGTTGTATCTTAGCAACGACTTTGCGCACTGACACAAAACTTGTTAGGCATCTTCAGGACCATGACCTGAGGCTATGCAACAAATTTGGTTCCACAGCCACCTACTGGTCAAAAGTAACAATAACACACTAAAAAATGCTTACATTTAACTGCCATTTAACTTCACCAAATTTGGCTCACATCATCTTGACACCTGTCTAAACAATGCTGCAGCAATGCCATGCTTCTGCCCATTTGTTCATCTAGACCTTTCCTCCTACATACGCATAAAACATACACATCATGAGTGAATCCCTTTGCCTAAACTTATGGCTCAGCTTTCCTGTGATTGCTTAGGCAATAATTGTGCCATGTCTGTGAATTGCAGCTCACTGAGTCTGGGTGCTTGGCCTCCAAAAATGCTGCTTGCAGCTTTATCTATCTATCTATCTATCTATCTATTTTTCTTTCTCTGGTAGTGAATGTTGTACATGCTCTATTGAGATCCTGATACCATTGCTGTGTTATTGAAAATCAAGAAAAATAATTTTTAAAAATAATTAAATTATTTAATTAATTAAAATTGGTTTTACAAACCGTTACAGTAAAAATACCAGGATTGTTTCTATTACTACTTGTTTTGGGGTTTCAGAAACATTTTCCATTTTTCCATTGACACTTTTTGACTGTTGTTGTTATTTCACAGTACTTTCCTGTAAATTACATGGACATTTTTAGTGTGCTCTTTTAAAACCATTAAACACTTTACTATTTGTCATTCCACCAGTAATAAATTGTGGTGAATTTGTTCTGCCTCTTGTGTATATATAAATGTGTGTGTGTGTGTGTCCCATAGGGCCAGAGGTCACTGCAGGAGAGCCAGGGGACCTTGCTGGGAAAGTTGGGGCAGCTGAATGAGCAACTGAAACAGGAAAAGCAGAAGGCACTGATCCTAGAGGGTCAGCTTAATACTGCCACTATCTCGCTGCACAGCTTGGCAGAGGTACTGCACTCATGTCACTTTTATATTAGTGAATTTGGGACTACTTGTTATAAATATAGCCCGCTTTCACAAATAGCCAAATAATATCTATTGTAATGTAATAATAGTGTAACAGATCATTGTCTAACCACTATGGTGATCTCTTTTTAGCTTCAGGAGAGGGTCTCCGACATTGAAGGGGAGAGAAATCTCCTGAAGAGGAGCTATAATGCTCTACTGCTGAGGTGAGTTTTCTGAAGAACAACCAAACAACCTACAGTAATGCTTTTTTATAACTAAGCCAATTCTATTATATCACTATTAATACATTTATAATAATACACTGACAGCTTTTCACTGTTGTAAATGAAGACATTTTATCCATTTTTCAAACTGGCCATTTGAATGCAGTCAAGCTATGCAAGTTTGAATCAGAAGTAATCATAGTGAAATATTTATTGATTTCCACCACAGCACTCTGTCTGCCCATAGCCACCATAATGAACATGAGAGTGAAAAAGAGAGTGATAGACAGGAAGTGGAGAACTGGAGAGCTCAAATGTCCATACTGGAGAAGAAGCTGGAAGATGAAAAAAGGGAGAGAGAAATGCTGGAGCAGGAAAAAAAGAGGGTGGTGCAAGACTATGAAAGGAGTCAAATGGAAAGAGCACAAGAAAGGGGTAAGCATGTAAGAACATGGCTTAGGACATGAGTTCATGAATAGCCTATTCATGCTGCAACATTTCCATAACTTAACTGTTTTCTCATTTAGCCATTACCACTACGCTTAGAGGAAAACATGACTTCCTGGAGCAAGAAGTACTACAGTACAGACAGAATGTGACATCCCTACAAGAGAGACTAGACAGAGTATCAAAAGTAAAGTGACTGACTTTTAAAAGTGATTGACTTGTAAAAGTGTTTTATTATTGTGAGTAATGGCGCATATTGACAGTCTCATTTTATTTTTATTTTTTTGCTCTTTTCTGTCAAAGGATTTTCATATGGATGTGGAAGACCTTAGTGAAATTCTGATGCAGATTAAGGTAGGTTTGTTTATGCTAGATAGGTAAAGTTGTAAAGTAAAAATCAAAACAGGATTTACACAGAAGGTCTTTTTACATTTAGTCTATCTGTCTCTCTGTCTCTCACTCTCTCTAACTCTTCCTCTCAGGCTTTTCGACTGCAGCACGAGAGTTGTAAGGGTCTGACAGTCCTGGTGAGTAATGAGAAGGTCAAGAACCCATCACGAGAGCTGTCTACTCTACAGGCTTCATATGCAGAAACCATACTAGAGCTGCAGAAAACTCAGGAATTGTTGGTAATGCAACATAGGCTCAATAGTGACTTGCAGGTAACCAAACACATGCACAAACACAACCATACACTGTAGAGAATAGATCATTATACACTCTACTGCATTTCTGGCATAGAAATTACAATAATAACTGTAATAGACATGATGGCTCCACTTTACCAGGCTGACATGAAGATAGAGAAGGAGAGAGCACAAAGGGAAAGAGAATGGAAAAGAAGGGAGGTCATTGAAAAAGACAAACTGTTGAAAAATAGGGCTCTTCAAATCAACAGTTTACAAGGTAAGACCTGTGGGAATACTGGATATGTGTAATCTTTGAATAAACATAAATTTTAATTAGGTAGCGGCATTACTTGAAATTTATTTTTAATATTGATTTTCAACCAATATTTTTCTCTACTTATTATCTCAGCTCAGCTGAGAGACTTAACTTACTTTCCTAGAAACTACAATCAGATTATACCACAGCAATACACATGGACAGGGGTGGATCAGGAGTTAGTCCAGATGATAGAGGGGAATACCATATTAAATCAGCTCCAGGATGCAGGATCCTTGCTTGAAATCAATCTCATGGGAGCCACGTTCACCCCTGTGGGACTGAGAATCATGAGACAGCAGAGAGGTGTTAATACCACTGGTCCCCATCAGATGGTGACATTTTGTACCTACACACTCCTTGATTTTGAAATGCAGTCAACCCCACTGGTTTCAGGGACACAGCCAAACTATGGCTTCACATCCTGCTATGTCCTCACTGGCCACAACTCCACCAAGCTTGAGGGTCATGCGGTGTTTGCACATGTTGAAGTACATCAGGCACTAGGAGGAGTGCAATTCATAACGCAGGGCACAGCAAGAATCCCCCTCATACAAACACTACAGCACAAAGGAGAAAAAGTAAAAGGGAGAGTCAACATTACAGGTAAGAGAAACAATAAGGGCAATGTATGCTACCTAATGAAACAACCATTTTGAAAGAGAAATGTTTCCCAGTTCCAGTCCTGTAGTAGCCCAGCCTCCTCTAACACAATGTGTTTGTGCTTAATTAGCTTAATCTTACACTGATAATATGAGAGAAACCTAACCTATAGTTGAAGTAAATTCTAAGAAAATAATTTAAAAAAAAATTTTTGGCTCCTACAAAATCTTCACACACCTCACTGGGCTTAGGGATAAAATACACTTGCACATCCGATGCTTGGTTGGATTGAGATCTGGGGAATTTGGAGGCCAGGTCAACACCTTGAACTCTTTGTCATGTTCCTCAAACCATTTCTGAGCAATTTTTGCAGTGTGGCAGAGCTCATTATCCTGCTGAAAGAGGCCACTACCATTAGGGGATACCATTGCCATGAAGGGTGTACTTGGTCTGCAACAATGTTAAGGTAGGTGGTACATGTCAAAGTAACATCCACATGAATGCCAGGACCCAAGGTTTCACAGCAGAACATTGCACAGAGCATCACACTGCCTCTGCCAGCTTGCCTTCTATCCATAGTGCAATCCTGGTGCCATCTCTTCCCCACACATGCACCCAGCCATCAACATGATGTAAAAGAAAACGTGATTCATCAGACCAGGCCACCTCTTCCATTGCTCCATGGTCCAGTTCTTATGCTCATGTGCCCATTGTAGGCGCTTTCGGTGGTGGACAGGGGTCAGCATGGGCACTCTGACTGGTCTATGGCTATGTCTATGTTCTGACACCTTTCTATCATAGCCAGCATTAACTTTTTCAGCAATTTGTGTTACAGTAGCTCTTCTGTGGAATCAGACCAGACGGGCTAGCCTTTGCTCCCCATGTGCATCAATGAGTCTTGGTTGCCCATGACCCTGTCACCAGTTCAGCGGTTGTCCTTCCTTGGACCACTTTTGGTAGATACTACCAACTGTATTCTTTGAACACCTCAAAAGACCTGCTGTTTTGGAGATGCTCTGACCCAGTCGTCTAGCCATCGCAATCTGGCCCTTGTCCAAGCTGCTCAGATCCTTATGCTTGCACATTTTTCCTGCTTCCAACACAACTTCAAGTGAACTTGACTGTTCACTTGCTGCCTAAAATATACCTCCCCTTGTAAGGAGATAATCAATTTTATTCACTTGACCTGTCAGTGGTTTTAACGTTATGGCTAATCAGTGTATGTCTGCCATGCAGTACATGAATGTACCTGTCAGTTATGAAATTGTGTATTTCAAATAAATTAGCTTCTTAGGCTATACTGAGTTAAATATTTTTGTAAAGTATTGTAGACTTGTGAAGTTAAAATATTCCTTACTTACTTTTAGTTTATTTACAGTGGCATGGCACGCATTCCCACTCAAATGTGCTATTTAAAAAAATGTACTCATCTGTAAACACAGAGATGAAATGCTCAAAATTAGCTGCTGCATGCATTAGAGAAAGAACAAAGCTGTGGCAGTTATTAATTTTTTGTCCATGCTGCCCAGACAGAACTATATGTAGGCAATAAAATGCGAACGGACTTCATTGTACACGGACAACTGAAAGATTTCCTTTGTCCGCTTGGTCACCGCTATACAGCTACCGCTTGTAATTTGCATAAAGCTGAAACTAGCTCCACTTTTCTTGCCCTTCTGCAACTGAAATTCTCAGCACCGCTATCCCACAATCTCTCACGCATTTTTTCACTACTCCCCAGAGGAAATGATTGGAGTGAAATTTTGGGTCATGAATTCGCGTTCAGTGGACACGTACCGTTAATTATTGCCCTAAGAGTGCATATAAATATATTGACAACAGACTTTTGTGTAATTTCATTTGTGCACTCTACCTAGTAGCATCGCGCATGTTTTTGTCTTTCTTTTTTCTGCAAGTTTACTTTCATTTTTAATGGTAAGCAAACAGATGCTTTCAACTTCGCTGGATGGCCGTCAGGAAGTGAATCCACGAACGGATCAACTTGTAAAATGTAAGTGAAGACAAACATCGCCATTCAGCGGAATCAACACCGAATAAACTACACTGCACGTAGACAAGTCCTTTAAAGGCCCCATCGGCGCTCGTTCTCAAAACACGTTTCAAAGGCTTGAGCCGCATTTCTCTCGCGCTCGCGTTTAAGACTCCAATTAAGACTGTACATCTGGGCAGGAAACGATAGTGTTTACTATTGTTTCTTTCTGAGTTTTACTGTGTTGAGTAATTTGAGGCTGCAATCTGTTCCTTAAAATCAGCATTCTTTTAAACAAAGGGAATCCCGCACACCACCGCAAATCACCTTTCTTCTCTCTTTGATCCCTCTCTTATCTTTGCATGCGATCTCACTCCGTGCTTACTAACACGGTCACTCAGGTCAGTGATTTCCGTTTATGTCTAGGACAAATAACCAAACTCCACTGCGTTATTCGTTACTTTGGAACTTACTTTGCCATTGGAAATATTTTCTATTTTCTAATAGTTTCTATCGCTGGCCATCCACCACGTGCAAGTCTTTAAAGGCCCCGCCATATTTCTATTCCCTGTAGTTTTACATACCAGGAGGTGCGTGGTTCGTGGTTATTCTTTTTGAAAGCTCAGCACGAATACGCACGCGGACACCTGAGCTCTAGAGCAGAACGTGCGCGCTCTCTTTCCGTAGCACGCACAGACGAAAACATTCATTTCCTCTCTTTCACACACACGCAACATTATTTTGTCAGCCCCTATTTAGAATTAGGTTGA
Organism: Pangasius sanitwongsei; assembly: GCA_037576675.1. Lineage (NCBI taxonomy): Eukaryota > Metazoa > Chordata > Actinopteri > Siluriformes > Pangasiidae > Pangasius > Pangasius sanitwongsei. The sequence goes on along the minus strand of CM075024.1, from coordinate 8,192,573 downwards.
TAGTTAATAATTAATTAGTGTTTGTTCTTTTTCTATGTATTTCAATAAATGCTTATTGCCTAGTTGTGGTTATTACTTTGATATTGCAAGAAGCCAAACTATTCAGAAATAAGCCTTCATTCAGTCACTGATTATTATTGTTCTCAAGTAAAATTGAGGTTTTAATCATTTTATATGAAAGTCGGTAATTTTAATTTCTAATTAAAATTTTAAAATTAAAAAGGGGATATTCTATGAGACTTATTAACTAATTAGACTTATTTAATAAGACTGATCATTTTATGAGACTGATTAATTAAATTTATAGTAAAGCAACTATATTGCTTGTATGTACCTTGCATTTCCAGTGCTTTCTGTATAAACAGAACCATTTCCCCTACACTCAAATTTTCAGTGTGAGATTAAACAAGAGTGCCAATAGATGTTCATTTTTCAATGTTTATTGATTTGATAGTCTAGCACTGTACTCTAACTTGATTTCCTCCTTAATAGCACTGCCTTTTCTTTCTTCCTTCCTTCCTTTCTTTCTTTCTTTCTTTCTTTTTTTTTTTTTTAACTCCATAGGATCCAAGGGGGAGATAATAGGGGTCCTGGAATTCTGGGTCCGTCTGATCTCTGAAGTGAAGCCAAAAGATATTCAAACAGATAGAATGACAGAACAAATGATGGATGGAATGACTGACCGATTGCCCATAGACAGAGCTTTATACTGGAGTCACATACAGCCTGAAGTAAATACTATCTTACATGATCTATATGTGACATATACTCTAAATGCTTTATGAATCACAATTTAAATACTAGAAGGCTAAAGTTAGTGAATGATCTTTTATGTTGGCTTGACAGCCCACAGAACAATATTGGAGGTGGTTTCTAGGTGGTTGTTATGGTATACCAGTTGGTTGCTCTGGTGTTACTAGGTAGTTGCTATGGTATTGTACGTGATTGCTAGGGTGTTTCTGCGTGGCTACTATGGGATTCCAGTTGGTTGCTAGGGTGTTGCTAAGTGATTTCTATGATATTCCAAATCATTGCTAGAATGTTGCTATGGTTGTTGTATTATTCCAGGTGGTTGCTTGGGTATTGCTAGGTGATTGTTATGCAGTTCCAATGGCTAGGGTGTTGCTAGCTGGTTAATAATATATTCCACGTGGTTGCTAGGGTGTTACTAGGTAGTTGCTATGGTAATCTAGGTGATTGCTACCATATTCCAGTTGGTTGATAGGGTGTTGCTAAGTGCTTACTATGATATGCCAGGTGGTTGCTAATGTGTTGCTGAATGGTTGCTAGGGTGTTGCTAGGTAGTTGCTATGGTATTCTAGGTGGTTTCTAGGGTGTTGCTAAGTGCTTGCTATAATATTCCAAGTGGTGGCTATGGTATTCTAGGTGGTTGTTAATGTGTTGCTAGGCAGATGCACCCATGTGGTATCGCATGTGTTTGCTAGGTGATTCTACGTGGCTACTATGGTATTCCATTTGGTTGCTAGGGTGTTGCTAAGTGATTGCTAGGGAATTCCAGTTCACTTTTGTGTCTTTCTAAGTGTTACTGTGTTGAGTAATTTGAAGCTGCAATCTATTCCTTAAAATAAGCATTCTTTTAAACAAAGGGAATCTCACGCACCACCGTGAATCTCCTTTCTTCTCTCTTTCTTCTGTCTGTGATCTCTCTCTTATCTTTGCATGCAGTCTCACTCTGTACAATCTCACTCTGGACTAACACGGTCACTTAATAAGTGATATGTTGAGGAAAAATAAGATCCAAACTCCATAGCATTATTAGCATTAACATTAGGGTAATGTTGGTGTTGCAACATGGCTGTTATGGGGTCCCAAGTGGTTGCTATGGTGTATCAAGGAGGGATGGTTGTTGCTATGTTGTAGGTAATCAGTTGCTAAAGATTCCCAGCTGGTTGCCTGTATGTTAATTGGTTGCTATCATACTCCAGGAAGTGGCTAAAGTGATAGTATTTGGTATTTGCATGTTTAATTGTCATTGTTCATTATATCTGCATTAATGAGGCCTTAAATCATGTGAAGCCTGGACTAAGGACACATTCCCTATGTGTTCATATAGGGAAAAATGCAGTTTGGAGCATTGCTACATCACAAATGCAATTCCAATCTTTCCGAAATGCACAAGCGCCCTATTCCCATGTGCCGAATTTTGTGGTTTCTATATAAAAAATTGTGACCTGTGAAAATGGTACAAATGTTCAAATAGAACAATAAGAAGAAGAAGAGGAAGATTATGAAGAACAGTATGTTGGCGCTGTCAAGCCAACATAATTAAGTTATAACTGAATTATGACTACTATGCAGTATAAAGTGATTCTTCTTTTTAATTTTTTTTTATGGAAATCAGGATAATTGTCTTCAGGAAATCAAACTTGCTAATAGTACTTAATGAATGAATGAATCAAATTAATTTATTTTCAACCTGTGGTTCTTCCATTACTGATGCAGGAATTATTTGAATATGGTGGAGGGTTATGCAATGAGTTGGTGGTGGTACTGGAACGCTGTGTGGGAGTATGCTGGCGAGGACTTCATCCTGATGCTTATTTAATTCATCGTCTGTATGATCTGCCCCCTTATTCCACTCCTACAGTACCGAGCTATACAGACCCTTTGTTTTCAGACTCTACCACCTACCCATTAACTGTTACAGCAGATCTGATTGAATACCTAAAGGAGAGCAGCCTATGGGTATATATGATTGATGACAGCAAAGGCCAGAGTCCTACTACTTACCTGGCCAAGACACCAGTGCCACTGCAGGCCCTAATAACAGGCAGGCCAATTAAAGGTAAGTGTAATATAACAGGAAAATAACCCTACCTGAGGTACAACAAGTGAGCTCTGTTCTTGTCTTTCTCATGAGTGGAGACAAGACACACCCATGAGTCCAACACTCTCCATAAACGGTTTTTGACTGGTCTATACTTGACTAGTCTATATGTGACTTTGAGTCTGTGTGCAGAAGCAGCAGCACTGAAAGTATCATTGTTCACATTCTCTTGCCTGTGTATTTTATGTATATCTGGAAGATTAATAATTATATTTTCCCTAGATATAACTTTTTTGTGACTAGGCACACCAGAGCCAAAACATCTCTGTAAAATGTTTAGCGATTTCCTCCACAGCAATGTTAAACAAACTGAGAAGCTCTGTTTCTCTTTAAAACATTTCATGTTCATCATGATTATTGTCATGACAAAGTGCATGATCTTAAATGTCTCAAGGGCGGGACATGCTTGCCTGCTCTAATAGCCTTATTCTAATTTGTCTTACTCACTCTAACTCTCTTTACCACCACTCAATGTCTCCCCAACCATTTAGATCACCCATTTGTATTTTATGTTATCTAAAACAAACAAGGCTGATGAGACCGCATCAGATGTGCTCAGCCCTCTCATTAACCCCTCATTACCTGAAGCTCTTGACCTGTATATATAATTCTTCATGGCATGGATTACACAAGATGTTGGAAATGAAAACATTCTTTTGAGATTTTGGTCCATGTTGACATGATTGCATCACACAATTCCTGCAGATTTTTCAGGTGCACTTTCATGAACGTATCTCCCATTCTACCACATCCCAGAGCTTCTAGGAAGTCCACTGAAGAACATTGAACTCATTGTCATGTTCATGAAACCATTGTGAGACAATTTTTGCTTTGTGACATGGTGCATTATCATGCTGGAAGTAGCCATTAGAAGATGGGTAAATTGTGGCCATGAAGCGATGCATATGTTCAGCAACTATACTCAAATATGCTGTGGCATTCAAGCAATGATTGATTGGTATTAATGGGCCCAAAGTGTGCCAAGAAAACATACCATTGTGTCTTAAATCGAAAACTCTGACCTTACATTCAAAAGTTTTTACTAATCTAGAAAATCCAGAAGACTGGTATGCAAACAGACCTTTTGGTAGGTTTGAAGGTTATAAATGAGTTGTTGTTTTTTTTTTTATTAAACACTAACTGTAATAGGAAACCCAGTTAGTTTTAGTACTTACTGATGGTCTAGAATAGTACATAAGTATAGTACAAGTAGAATAAGTAGAATAATATAGTAAAGCATAAGTAGGATAGTATATAAGTATTTGAGACACAATAGTTTCTCAGCTAGTTTGTTAAGTGGAGGTAGCTGGATGGGGAAATTTGTCCATTTTTATTGCTGAACAGGATAGTGTAAAAGACTAAAATAACAAGTAAACTATTAATTAAAATGTAGCTTGTCTGAATGTAACTCCCAGTAACATTTCAAAATATTATCACGCAAAATCCATCTTTGATATTTCTAATATTAATTTTTAAAATAAATGAACAAAATAAAAAAGGAGAGTTTCTCTCACAACTCCTTTTGTAAGTCAAGTGACCCCACATGGGGTTGTGACCCCTAGTTTGGGAAACCCTGTCCAAGTAGCAGTACTTCTGTCCAATATCCTTTACTCATTCCTCAATTTTGGTAAGCTTATGTCTGTCATCTGTATTTGCTGAAACATACAAGTGTGTGTTATTGGCATAGCAGTGGAAGCTACTACCGTGTTTATGAACAATTGTACCCAGAGGTATCATATGTAGAGAAAATAGCATTTGACCTAGAGCAGAGCCTTGTGGAACACCGATCTTTACTTTTATATGCATAGAGAAGTCAACATATACAAACTGATAATGATCAGTCAAATGACACCCGAGCCAGGAAAGAGCCATTCTCTTAACTCCAACAACATTTTCTAGTCTACAGATATGGACAAATTTGTTGGTAACCTTACAGCGCATTGAAACAATGCTTCATTCCTCCAGAAAAGTGATGAAATTAAAAACAATAATCTCATGTATACCTGCATGCCTTTGGTATGTCATAGAGTAAAGCAAAGAAAGTGTGAAAAGAGATAAATTATTGTTTATTCTACAAAGATATTCTAAAATGGCCTGGACAGATTTGTTGGCACGCCTAGAGAAGATTATAAATATTCAGATTATAGTCATATATCAAGCTAACTGCTTTCTTTAATTAGTATCACACATACCTTCAATCTTGTAATCAGTCATTCAGCCTATTTAAATGGAGAAAAGTAGTCACTCTGTTGTTTGGTATCATCATGTGTACCACATTGAACATGGACCAGAGAAAGCAAAGGAGACTGTTGTCTCAGGAGATCAGAAAGAAAATTATAGACAAGCATGTTAAAGGTATAGGCTATAAGACCATCTCCAAGGAGCTTGATGTTCCTGTGACTACAGATACAAATATTATTAAGAAGTTTAATCAGTGTCTGATCGAACCATCCGTCGCTTTTTGAGCGATAATGGGTTCAGTGGAAGAAGACCCAGGAGGACTCTACTGTTGACAGAAAAACATAAAAAATCCAGACTGGAATTTTATTTTGACAAGCCGCAATGCTTCTGGGAGAATGTCCTTTGGACAGATGAGACAAAACTGGAGCTTTTTGGCAAGTCACATCAGCTCTATGAAATATGGATATGGCTCAGTTATGTTATGGTGCTACTTTGCTGCATCTGGCACGGGGTGCCTTGAATCTGTGCAGGGCTCAATGAAATCTCAAGACTATCAAGGCATTCTGGAATGAAACATACTGCCCAGTGTCAGAAAGCTCTGTCTCTGTCGCAGGTCATAGGTCCTCCAGCAGGATAAAGACCCAAAACCCACAGCTAAAAGCATCCAAGAATGGCTAAGAATAAAACATTGGACTATTCTGAAGTGGCCTTGTATGAGCCCTGATCTGAATCCTATCGAACATCTATGGAATCTATGGAGCTGAAACATGCAGTCTGGATTCACACTTCAAACCTGAGACAGCTGGAGCAGTTTGCTCAGGAAAAGTGGGACAAACTACCTGTTGACAGGTGCTGAAGTCTCATTGAGAGCTACGGATACTCTAAAGGTTGTGCAACAAAATGTTAGGTTAAGGGTCCCATCATTTTTGTCCATGCCATTTTCATTTGTTTTATTGTTTAAAATATTCTGTTGAATCAGAAATCAAAAGCAAAGTCTGATTTTTATTAGATATGGAATAAACAATGATGGATGCCAATTACTGTTGTCCGTTTCAAGTTATTTGAAAATTGAAAATTGAAATTGTGGGTTCTTCTTTTGTCATGGAAGGGTACCAACAAATTTGTCCACGTCTGTATCTAGAAGAATATTATGATCTATGGTATCAAAATCTGCACTAAGATCAAGCAATATTGCAAGAAGTCACTACCACATACTGCTGGTATTTGTGCTTCTGTGGTGGTCTTGTTCCTAGATAACTTTGCTGTTGTATTAAATAATAATCTAGGATTATTATTTCTCTTACGTTCTGTTAGTGTGAAGAGATATGCTGATCTAGCAGCACCTTTGTATAGTTAAGATTGTCTATTCTAGACTCAGTAGGGGTCACAAACGCTGTTCTCGGAGGGACATGTGGATTATCAAGATGAATATTATAGTTTCCAACAATTACTGCTACTTCTACAGAAACAACTATCTTCGAAACAAGGTCTGAAATTCAGAATTATGGACCTGGGGGTCTGTAAATGCTAATTAGTGGAAATGCCTGAGAGACTTATTTTTCGTGGCTATGTACAGTCCCCTTACAAAAGATTTGGAACAGCAAGGCCAATTCTTTTGTTTTTGCTATACACTGAAGACATTTGGGTTTGTCTTCAAAAGATGAACATGAGAGGATAAATCAGAATTTCAGCTTTCTTTTGTTGATATTTACATACATCTAAATGTGTTAAACAACTTAGAACATGGCACCTTTTTTTGGAACCTACCCATTTTTCAAGTGATCAAAAACATTGGAACAGGTCACTGTCAGGTGATTCTTGTTGCCCAGGTGTGCCCTGTTAGATCGATTGTTTAAACAATTAATAGCTCTGAAAGTCTACTCTTGGTTTGAGTCTTGAGTTTCGTCTGTGAAGACTGCCAGCCATTCTGAAGCTGAGAAAAGAGCGAAAATCAATCGGAGCCATTGCACAAGCATTGGTCATAGCTAATAAAACAATTTGGAATTTCCTGAAAAAGAAAGAAACCACTGGTGTAATAACAACCAGATATTGAACAGGTCGGCCAAGGAAAACAACAGCAGTTGATGACAGAAACATTGTGAGAGCTTGTGAAGAAGAAAACACAACACACAGTGACATCAGTAGCAACTTCCACAGGGCAGGGGTGAAGGTAAAACAATCCACCGATCAAAGAAGTCTTTGAGAGCAGAAGCATAGGGGCCATCCCACAAGATGCAAACCACTCATCTGCAGTAAGAATCGGAAGGTGAGAATGGAATTCACAAAGGAATACAAAGAAGAGCCACAAAAGTTCTGGAACCAAGATTAAACTCTACCAAAATGAAGGAAACGCTAAAGTCTGGAGAAAGAAAGGATCTGCTCATAATCCAAACATACAAGCTCATCAGTCATGCATGGTGGAGGTAGTGTCATGGCTTGGGCTTGCATGGCTGCTTCTGGAATGGGCTCACTAATCTTTACTGATGATGTAACTCATGATGGTAGCAGCAGAATAAATTCAAAAGTCTACAGAAACAATCTAATTGGGAAGAACACACTGCCATCATGACTTTATCATGGGAAAAAGCATTGCTCCAATACTTTTTGCTCACTTTCTGCCACCAAATGTGTCATGTTCTAAGTTGTTTAACACATCTAGTTGTAAAAATTGGGAAATGAAAGTTGACATTCTGATCTGTTGTTTCATCTTGTTTTCAGTGTATAGCAAAAGCAAAAGAATTGACCTTGCCATTCCAATACCATTTTGGAGGGGACTGTATGTTAGGATAAAGAACTTTGAATTTTTTGTATAATGCCTAGAGTATCATTACAAATAACTGTGATGCCTCCTCCTTTGCCAGTTAGACGAGGGCAGTGCATATAGCTGTATCCAGGAGGGCTAGCTTTGTTTAATGCTATATACTCATTTGGACTAATCAATGTTTATGTTTTAAAAAGGTACATTAAATCCTTTATCAATAATAGTTTCATTTACAATAAGAGCTTTAGATGTAGGAGGTCTAATATTTAGCAGTCCTATCTTCAGATCAAATGTGCTGGCTGTGCATTTGGTATGATAATATTTTATGTTAATTATACTACAAAAGATTCTTCCTTTTTTTTAAATTTCCGGGAACAGACACAGTCTCGATATGATGGAACCTGAGTGATTACTCAAGGCAGCTAACAGATGTTTGGATTAGGCTGTTGGTCTGCTCCTTAGCCTTGGCTCTGGATTGTCACTGATTAACTAGGCTTGTTCTGAGACTACAAGCAATGCTGCTACAAATGAGAGCAGCACCTTCTCAAGTGGGATGTATACCGTCCTGCCCTAAAAGACTGGACTTACCCTCAGAAATACTCCAATTATCAATAAAGCCCTCATTGTTTTTAGGGCACCACCTAGACATACAGCAGTTGTGCAATCATAACTTTCAATAATCTACATCGGCATGCTACATGGAGATGGGTACATTATTGTAGTATGTTATGGCATCGGACATTGCCTTCGCTAATTTACGCATCTCTACAATGTTAGCCATAGTAACCTCAGACTGACGAAGACATATGTCGTTAGCTCCTGTCGAAGACCCGAGGATTACCTGCAATGTTCAGCACCCTTGCTTGTGGTATACAGCTAACTAAATCTGCTGGGGCCCCTAAAGGCTTAGCTAATTTCACATGCCGTAAAATAAATTCTTCTATAACAAGAACAACAGCATTTTCAGCAGGTGACTCACTGATGAGAGCAAACCTGTTTAATTCATGAACGTGAGGAGTGATGCTCCCACGCTTATCCCTACTTAAACTCTCCTGACTTCACTCCAGACTGGACTACTAACATGTGCCCCAATCTAATCTCTGTCATAATCTCATAGACCCAGAAGCTATCCTTCACAAATCAGAGGTCATTCTACCAGTAACCTCATCTACCCTTCACTGTTGTTTCAGTCCCAGTGGTGGAAAGTGTGCTCTGAAACTGCCAGTCCATTTATACAGAAAGCTGACTTCATCTCAGGTTTAGGTCACTCTCTCCACTTTCTGGCACTAACTGCCACCTGGATATGGGTGGAACTAAATGCCAGAATTCGGGTACACTGGCTGCTTTGTCCTCTGCCTATGCTTTCTCTCACACTCAAAGAGAAACTGGCAGGGGTGGTGGTATAGGTTTGCTTTTGTCTTGGAGATGCCGCACTACCAGCAACCTCATCTACCCTCCTCTGTTGTCTCAATCTCAAACAGTGGTGGTAGGTGGGCTCTG
>CM075024.1:8150038-8166103 GCA_037576675.1 Pangasius sanitwongsei | reverse complement strand
TGTGGTGGTGTATAGAGCCAAAAATGTTAGAATTGTGTCGATGTCCCAATATTTATGGACCTGACTGTATATGAAATTAATGATATAGTTCAAGCCAAGTACAGTGAGAAGCAGGAGCTGATTTTCCATACCATTTTTCCTCTGCCGAGCCATTTTTGCTCCCTCAGAGAGCTATTCAGCTTGCTCCCCTGTCATCTAAGGACTAGCAGGCTTGTGGCTTCAGAATCAGAAACCAAAAAAGCTGAAAGGATTGGTGAGATGGCACCCTCGAATTGCCACAATCTGGCTCATTGGCTAGGCACCCACATACATACATACATACTGAGTGATGTTGACAAGGGCCAAATTATGATGGCTAGACAACTGGGTCAGAGCATTTCCAAAACCGCAGGTCTTGTGGGGGTGTTTCCAGTATGCAGTGGTTAGTACCTACCAAAAATGGTCCAAGGAAGGACAACTGCTGATCTGGCGACAGGGTCATGGGGACCCAAGGCTCACTGATTCCTGTGGGGAGCAAAGGCTAGCCTGTCAGGTCCCATCCCACAGAAGAGCTACTGTATCACAGCAACTGCTGAAAAAAGCTTATGCTGGCTATGATAGAACGGTGTCAGAACACACAGTTCATCGCAGCTTGCTGAGTATACGGCTGCATAGCCGCAGACTGGTAACAGTGCCCACGCTGACCCCTGTCCACAGCCAAAAGTACCTACAAAGGGCACATGAACATCAGAACTGGACCGTGGAGGAAGAATGTGGCCTGGTCTGATGAATCACATTTACTTTTACATCATGTGGAAGGCTGGGTAAGTGTGTATTGCTTACCCGGGGAAGAGATAGCACCAGGATGCACTATGGGAAGAAGGCAAGCCGGTAGAGGCAGTGTGATGCTCTGGGCAATGTTCTGCTGGGAAACTTTGGGTCCTGGCATTCATGTGGATGTTACTTTCACACATTCCACCTACCTAAACATTGTTGCAGACCAAGTACACCCCTTCATGGCAACAGTATTCCCTAATTTCAGTGGCTTCTTTCAGCAGGATAATGTGCCCTGTCACACTGCAAAAATTGTTCAGGAATGGTTTGAGGAACATGACAAAGAGTTCAAGGTGTTGACAAGGCCTACAAATTCCCCAGATCTCAATCCGATCAAGCATCTGTGGGATGTGCTGGACAAACAAGAGAGATCCATAGAGGCCCCACCACGCAACTTATAGGACTTAAAGGATCTGCTGCTAACGTCTTGGTGTCAGATACCACAGCACACCTGACACAAGGGGGACCTAAACAATATTAGGCAGGTGGTTTTAATGTTATGGCTGATCAGTGTAAATTCTGATGGCACTGCATGAATGATAAGAAGAGAAATGTCACACTCTCTGACTCTTGATAGGCATCTAATCACCCTCAATTTTCCTGTGGATGAGTCATCCATAGGACATCCCACACCACTAGAGGCTCATAGAGCCCATTCATAAAGGACAAGGGCTGCCAACAGGGCACTTTATGGTTGAAAGAGATCAAGACCAGTTTAAAGTGAGCATCTGGGCTTAATTAGTTACAGAAAATGTAGTTTGTTTTGAGTGGTTTATTATTTGTTAACTGAATTTGACCTGATTGAACATTATTTTGTATGGTGTATATATAGTACACAAAGCTATTTTGATCTTCGCTTCTCTCTCCTCACATCTTCACGAGCACTTTGTGCATGCAATCTAATAATAACACTGTCAGTTTCCTGTTCAATCTCAGTATCAAACCTACTGTATTACATTCAGAGCCAATAAAATTCATCCATGAACAGTGTTATTGTGATTTTGTGGATATTTGGTGGATTATAGAGTAAGCACTTTGTCATTCTAATTTCCCTTTTTAAAAAATCATTCAAAAATAGTCACCTATTACTTGGAGCTAGAGCTCCCTATATATCCAAAACAGTTATTTAAAGCCCACATGGTGTGAAACCCTTCCAATTATATTTCCCAGTATTTGTATCACTCCTGCTTTGTGCATGGATGTGCGGGCAACAGAATGTTCCCTTTGTTCTCAAACCAAGTGTGAGTGTGCCCTTTGTGCATGAGCATTCACATACCAATGCAACACACACACACACAATTATAGTCCAATTATATAATTCCCATCAAAATATCGACTCATACATAACATTCACTGCCATTTATATTGTGTAGTCGTGCTTGCTAGTACGTGTACTAAATAAATGTTTTTTTGAATTGATTTTGTGTTTGCTGTCCCTCAGATCAAAATCTAAGCTACTTTTGAAGAACTCCAAACCTTCAGATCACTTTAAAAGTCTATTATCATTCTTAATTTATAATTAAGTTATAATCGTTTGAGTATAATTTAATTATCATTAACTATGTTACTAATAACTAAAACCCTGAATATTATTATGGAAGTCATGTATGGCCATCACCACGCTTCTGCAATGGGCTCACTAATATTTATTGATGATATAACTCATGATAGTAGCAGCAGAATGACTTCAGAAAACCCAAAACACACTGCCAACATAACAAAGGACTTCCACAGGTGGAATAAGTGGAAGGTTTTAGACTGGTCAAGTCAATCACCAGATCTTAACCCAATTGAGTATGCATCTCACCTCCAGAAGAGGAAACTGAAGGGAGAAACCCCCAAAATAAACAACAACTGAAGCTGCAGTACAAGCCTGGAAAAGCATCAGAAAAGAAGAATGCAACAGTTCATGATGTCAGTGGGTCACTGGGTTGATACAGTTATGGCAAGCAAGGGCTATGCAACCAAATATTAAGTGTTATTTACTTTAAAACAATCTGTTCCGATATCTTTGCTCACCTAAAAATAAAGATCTGTCTTTTGATAAAAATCTATCATCTCATATTCATCTTTTGATCCCAAACCCAAATGTCTTCAGTGTACAGCAAAAACAAAAGAATTGGCCTTGCCATTCCAATGCATTCGGCAGGGATTGTATGTCCTTATTTAAAATATCATTATAGATGTAGTCCCACCTTTACTGTCATAATAACCTCCACTGTTCTGGGAAGGCGTTCCACTAGATTTTGGAACGTGGCTGTGGGGATTTGTATCCATTTTGCCATAAGAATATTTGTAAAGTCGGGCAGAGATACAATGATGGCTGTCTTGAAGCACTTGGGGACAATGATCTGGTCTGAGACACAGACATGTTGAAGATGTTGGTGAACTCATCTGCCAGCTGAGCCATGCAACTCTTCAGCACATGTCCAGGAATCCCATCAGGCCCTGTTGCTTTCCTGGAATTAGGCTATGGTTCTTTCAATGAGTGTGATGATTACATTAATTATATTATATTTGAGTTCTGATTGCATTAGGTTCTGATTAGAATAGGATCCATATGTATCCTAAAAGAATGTTACTTGTGTTTTGCAGAGATTTATTATTCTGTCTGTTTTTGTATATAATCTTTACAAATTATGCTTCATGTTTAAGTGGTAATTTAGTTTCAAATTCAATTCAATTTTATTTGTATAGCACTTTTACACTCACCGAACACTTTATTAGGCACACTATACTAATACTGGGTAGGGCCTCCCTTTGCTCTCAGAACAGAGTCAATTTTTGAGGCATAGATTCCACAAGATGTTTGTGATCCAGCAGGTCTGCTGGGGATAAGTGTTGAGGTTCGTGAGGACACGAAAATGTCTGAAATGAACTAAAAGAACTAAAACCAAAGATATATCAATCTCCAATTATAAATAATCACAACTCCACCACTCTCCACATTGAGTCTGGACAACCCAATAAACCCAGACTCCGCCCCTTTTTGGGCAATATCAACAGGGAGGTAAAAAAGGTAAGCTTCGCATGACCAAAGGTTCACACATATACTCAGATATGGATACAGCTTTTAGTAATTTAACATTCGTTCTTTTATGAATGACGCAATAATAAGTAGTATATTTGATTACTTCTCCATTCTCTTCGTTTCTGTTCACAGGTATTCTTATTTTCCCCATTCCCCTCAAGACGACACAAAATGGTTTCATCGGCTTCCGGCTTCCAAGACGTCATAACCGACAGTCAGTCCGACTATCGCCATTCACCATTCAAAGACAAACAAAAGGGGAATATACGATAAAAACATCAAAAACTAGTGCGTGTATGTGTCCGGGAAGGTTGAGAGCGTATGGGGAGAGCGTAGTGAAAGATATGTACATGTGCATTCGGCGTTGTGTGTGCACCCGCTTCTCCGACCGCAGGAAGCACGGAGGATGCAATGTGTGCGTGTGTGTGTGGGCTGGCCAGTGCTGCCGTTCCCAGCGGTGATGATCACTTCATCACAGTGTTCCTTTGAGATTCTGATCCATGCTGACATGACTGCATCATTCAGTTCCTGATTTTTCAGGTGCACTTTCATGTTGTGAATCTCCCGTTCTACCGCATCCCAAAAGTGTTCTACTGGATTCAGATCCGGTGACTGGGAAGTCCAGTGAAGAACACTGAACTCATTGTCATGTTCATGAACCCAGTTTGAGACAACTTTTGCTTTGCGACATGTTGCATTATCATGCAGGAAATAGCCATTAGAATATGGGTAAATTGTGGCCATGAAGGGATGCACATGCTCAACAACAATACTTAAATAGGCTGCGGCATTTAGTGATGGGAGAAACGAAGCTTTTCGAAACTGTATCTATTGATCCAATTGCCTCGCAAAATGATTCATTGTTTCGAAGCACTCGACACACCACACGCTGGTGCCTTTTACAAAACAACTGCAAATGTTTTCATAAAAGTGTAATGTTTTAAATATAATTTACAAATAAATAAATACCATTAAATATTAGTGCTTGTATTGTGTGTTTTTAGTTACAGGCCTAACTACAGGCCATTTAGACAAATTAACTATCACTATCCCTTTTTAGTTATACACACATGGGTTTGTCAATAAACTGTCTGTAAAAACTAGCAAAGTGAAAGTGCTATCAGTCAGGATAAGGAGGATGTTGTAATAGTGGTTTAATCTTTTCATATAGTTCTATTTTTTGCCCAGATATGATTTGTGTCTCAATATGATCTGAATCTCAACAAGGTTTTTACATATTTTGTTTTAAACCATATAAGCCTGTGGGTGAAAGGGAAATGATGTGACTGTGTGACAAGAATAAAGTAAGACAGAAATTCATTAGGAATTTTTATTTAAGAAAAAAAATTGTTCCAGTGTTTTAGCATTTAATCGATTTCTCTTTTTTCACAGAACCTCTCCTGCTTTGAAAAAAAACCCCAATTGTTTCACATGGCAGATGAGGGAATATTGTTTGGTGTTTTCCCCAAAACTCAGTGGATCACTTGTTCTGGTGAGGTAAGGTCAGCAGTGACACTGTGGACTCTTTGTGTCTCACTTATGGGAGCTCCTGGACCATAAGATTAGTTTTCCTCTCATCTCCCTGTCCTCCTGCTGAAGTGGCTGCTGCTGAAGTTGATGGCTGGGGTGATTCTGGTGGTAGTAGTGTAGACGTTTCACGTACCCGTGCACTGCATTCAGCAATGCAGTCCTTGACTGCAGCATCAGCATTGGCCACATTGCCAAATGCTAGTCTTAAATCTAGGATCCAAATGGGTTGCCTTGGCCAAAGTCCTTATGGACTCCACAGCTCCGAAGTTGAGATGGCTTCAAACTGTCCGTTGTTAAAGTCATGTTTGAGCCATGGTCTGTAATGAGGCATGTAAATTTGTCTTTTATTCCCCATGACTCCAGCAAAACAGTCTTTGCATCTATAATGTGTTCAGATGTGTGTGTTTCAGGAAACTTTATAACTCCCAGCACAACAGTACACAACTTGGTTTCATCACTAATGTAATGGCAAGTTACTGCAAAGTATGCAGTACATTCATGGATGTCCGCATGTCAGATGTCAAATTAACACTGTTGACTTTTTTCACCTCTGCCACCATCTTCTCTTTTGTCACTTTTTACCTTGCAGCAACCATGTCTTCAGTCCATGTCTTGTAGGAAGCACATATGCTGGGTTAAGCTTTAAACTAAAGCCTCATCAATGTACTTTTACCTTCCTGAAAATAAAATAAGGACTTATTACACTGTATGCTGTGTGAAATAAAAAATGTCATTTATTGTGTGCATAGTTTTTGTGCATAGAGGGCCTAAAACTGTATGCTGACATTTCTTTTTCTTGTCCATCACTTTAGGCCTTTAGAGGCCCAGAAAAATCAATATGAAAGATTTCATATATACATAGTCTATGTACACCAGAAATTTCAGCTCCACCAGATGTATGCCCATCAGATAAATAAGAGTGTTTTGAGTGCAGGTGTTGATGATGTGTTATTGTGGTAAGTCAGTTGCTGGTCACAAATCATATACCTCAAGGTTGTTTTGGAGGTTTTCAGAATGGTCCCATACAATAGACCTTGGTCTTTTTATGCCTCCACTCTTTCCTAAAGTTGAAATGTTTGTCAAAATGCGAAACTGTCCAAATTCTCTCTCACCTACGTAATAACTCACATCTGGCCATGTCGTCTTTATTTTTATAATGAAATTTGGCAGGATTTCACTTCAGATGAATAACAAGGCATCCTGAGGTAAGCACTGACCATGGATCAGTACAAACACTATTGAATCATTTCAGTTTTATAAACCTACATAAAAAAAACTGACACAAGAACAGTTCAAATTATATATTAATCACTTGGTTCATTGGTTCACCTTGAGATCAACACCCCCTAGCGGCAAACCATTGAAAATTTGAAATGTTTCAAAACAGTATGATGCAATGAAGCCTCGTTTGCCTAAATCACATGGCTTGGCCAGTTTGATATGTGCTCCAAACCACTAATTCGATACAAAAGATTCATAAAGGCTTCGAAGCTTCATGAAAGTGTTTTGAAAGCGCCATTACTAGTGGCATTCAAGCAATGATTGATTGGTATTAATGCCAAGAAAACATTCCCCACACTATTACACCATCTCCACCAGCCTGGACTGTTGACACAAAACAGGTTGGGTCCATGGATTCATGCTGTTGGTGCCAAATTCTGACCCTAGCATTTGTGTGTCTCAGCAGAAATTAGACCAGACTACATTTTTTCAGTCTTCAACTGCCCACTAGGTGATTCTACTAGGTTTGAATACAAGGCAGTGCAATTTAAGAGTGATCACCCCACTCTCATGCTTGTTATCTACCATCCATCTTCTTGATGAGATTGGGTAAATGCTTTTTTTGGATTTTAAATGGCTTTCAATATTTCAGCTACTGGAGATTTTAATATTCACACCTATGTGCCCACAGATCCTATGACTGCTGAGTTTGTTAGATTGCTCAACTCTTTTGATCTTATGCAACATGTGCCTGGTCCCACTCATAAACATGAGCATACCCTAGACTTGATTATTTCACGTCTCATGGCTATAAGAGGACCTGAAATAGTTGATGTTGTATCACTTTTGTGTCTTTATTAGCATGTCAGTATGTACTAGAACGTTAAGTGATAAGAGAACACCAACCACGTGCTATCTCACTGCTGATACTGCTGTAGTGTTCACAGACCTAATGAGCACTCTCCCTCCTTTTACACTCTTATTAGACTAGTGGAGGTGCTTAACTCGAGGGTTACCAAATGTATTGATACTGTTGCACTGCAAAAAACAAGGTCCTTTCAGGCAAAAAAAAAAGGCCCTTGGAGAAATACTTCCACCATCTTAAAACTAAAACGGGACTGCAGAAGAGTGGAGAGGGAATGGAAAAACACAAAGCTATGTGTTTGTGTTTCATCAAGTTCATCTTGCTATATATAAATACAATTGAAAAACTTTAACAGTGAAATGAAGTCTGCTAGGAAAGCTTATCTCTAAGCTAACTTGATTAATATCCAGAAAAATAATACAGTTTCCTCTTTGTGACCATAGACTGTCTGGTGAATCACTCCCTATATCTCATCTGAATTGCGAGTAGCGAGTTTGCAATGTTTTTTTAGTGACAAGGTTACTGGAATAAGGAAGAACATAGCTAGCACTCACACCATTGGACTGACTATTCTGCCACCAGTCAGCTACACTAATAGTAATATGTTCTGTTTTAAAGTGATTGGCTTGGAAATGCTCTTAGATGTTTTAAAAAAAAAAAATGATGCCTAGCTTAATATGTTCTTGGCACCAAATGCTTACAAATCTCAGGTCAGTGTTTGACTGCATGGGTGGCATCAAAATGTGGATGGACATTTTCTGGAGTTCAATAAAGAGAAGAAAGTGGTTCTTATTATTGGAGGGACATTCAGGCTTTTATGGGCTAGATCCCATAAATTTTGAGTATAATTTGTCAAGAATTTATGAGGTTTTTTTTTGGATAATGAACTCAGTTTCAAGAATCTCATCAGTGCTACATGCAAAACAGCCTACTTTCACCTTTGCAGTATCTTAAAGGTCTGGGACATCTCCCCTGCAGACAGTGAAAAACTTCTCTCTGTCACATCAAGATTAGACTACTGTAATGCTTGTTTATCTGCTCTACCAAAGAGCTACACTACATAGCTACAGCATGTTCAGAATGCTGCTGCTAGTGTTCTGACCCACAAGAAAATGAGGGATCACATTACAACAGCACTCCAATGACTCCACTGGTTACCTGTGCCTTTGAGAATTGATTTTAAGATTCTCGTAGTGATTTTAAAATGTCTCCATGGTCTTGCTCCTCTCTACCATAGTGAAATGATTTGTTAAGTAAGTTCCAACAACTAGGGCACTTAGGTCATCCCATTGCAATATGCTGGGAGTTCTCAGAAACATCGCACCACCTACCAGGGCAGTGCCAAGTAACATCACATTTAGTCCAGGAGCCCTGAGATGAGACCTGAGTGGGACCCACTGCAGGACAAGATGAGTATGTTTTCCACAGAGACATCCATTGTCTCACTGATATGGATGACTAGATGTTAAAACTGAGCTTAATCGAATTTACTGTTATTTTAAGATAGTCAAGTAGCTTGCTGACTATTGTTTTGTAAATCTTACTGTTAGTTAAATTATATGACCATTTACATGGTATACTGTTATATGTTGTGTACATCTGTTTTTTTTGCAGAACCCTTGTCTTATTTGTCGTTTTTTCTTACGTTTTTCTTTTTGCACCTTTACTGTATACATGCAAAATGACAAACTTGACCTGAATATAATTTCTTAAATATTCCACATTCTCTTTTACTTTAGTTGACAGTGTTTATTTGTCAGTTTATAAATGCACACCATAAGGTTTAAGATTTTTCTTCTTTTGTGTAATAGTGATAACATTTATATCCTATAATGTAATGCAACACTATATAAAATCACAACATTAATTTAAGCTTACAATCAGGTATTTAATTTTATTCAGACAATGTACATGCACTTATATTACATAACATATTTGGTATGTTTTTGAATATATACCAGTGAGGAGGGGGAAGGAAAAAATATTACATCAGAATTATATGAGTGGCAAAAAATCTTGAACAGATATGGCCATGTTCAGGGAACAGAATGGGATTTTTGAGATGTCTTCATTTGTCCTTAACTGTTGGGAGACAGTTGGTAATAATTAATTCAGTTAGTGAAATTAAGAAAAAAAAAGAAGACCCCTTATAATTTACATAATGTTTTATAATAATGTATAATCATAATTCCACATAATCTGTACATCAAACTGAGTGTACTGTTTATTCAGCAAATAAATGTAATGTCATATTCTTCATTGACTTATACATGACAGTATTAATTTTCATGTGAAGCTGAAGGTCAAATGATCTGCACAAAAACTTACAGGTATATAAGCTTGCAGGTTCAAACTGAACTGAAGAATACTGAAAAATATCTGGGAAGAAAAGGAATATTTATGGAAATATTTGAAAATATTTAAAAAGGAAATATTTATTTGTCAGTTGTATTGCTATAGATACACATTCAGTATATTCTTATGCAAAGATTGACATCATGCACTATTTGGCCAAATGCATGTGGATACCTGACCATCACACCCATCACACTGTTGCCACAAAGGTGGAAGTACACAATTGTCTAGAGCAGTGGTTTTCAACCTGTGGGCTACCAAGGTTCGCGTATTACAGGGGGCCACCAATTATTATTATTTTTATTAATTTTGATATATGTTAATATGTATAAGTTATATTTAAATATCATTATTCAGTCTATAATTAAATATCAAAAAATAAATATTAAATTGTTACTGTGCATTCACTATTTGGGTGTTACAAATAAATTTATTTAACTGTGCTGCATACAGTAACTGTACAACAGATTTAAACATGGATAAGTGGTTATCAACAGGGTCTCTGAAAAGGACTAATACAGCAAATATGTGTCCAAGCCTACTGAGTTTTTGAGAACACACTTAAAGACTACCAAAGCAGGTAATAAACTCTTGAAACTGTGTGCTTTGGCAACAACAATAGTAAAGCAATGGAGGCATCCTAATCTAATTCTAATTTTGCCCGCCGCAAAAGAAATGGTTGGCGTGATGTGTGGAGAAAAGGCCTGCAAGCAGTTAAATCTGATTTCACTTTCAGATAATACAGGTGAAAGAAGAATAAGCAAAATGGCAGATAATGTGACGCAGCAGTTGATTAGAAACATTTGAGAGAGTCACTTTTATGCCCTACAATTGGATGAATCTACTGATATTATGTAAGGTAGGAACATAATGGAGACTTACAAAAGTAGTTCCTTTTCTGTAAGCCACTGCCGACTCAATCAACTGCCGAAGCTATATTTGATATTTTGAATTCGTTTATTTTGTCAAATAGAACAGAATGGTCCAAATGCGTGGGTCTGAGCACAGATGGAGCAAGAGCAATGGTGGGGCATTTACTCATCTCTTCAAATTGCAAAATGAAGTCTGGATTTTATTTTATCCGACTCATAATTTAAAATTTCGGACTGCCTCAGTGTTTCTGAGTGGCTTGCAAAATTGTCCTAACTTTCTGACATTTTCGATCACTTAAATGGACTGAATTTGAGTCTTCAAGGCAAATCAGTGACAGCTTTTCAAGTCCAAAATGAAATCGAAGCCGTAATAAAAAAAAAACTGGACATGTGAGCCAGGCGTATTTTCAAATCCAACTATGAATCATTTGAGAATTTGTTAGATCTTTTAACAGAAGAAGCCATGAGCCTACCCGCCTTGGTTGCAAAACTGACTGAAGAACATCTCCAAGGTCTAAAGAGCCAGCTGTGCAACTACTTTCCAGCTCCAGATGTCCAGGTAACCTGGATTGAAAATCCTTTTGTGAATCTGTGCGAGGGAGCCATCACAAGTTTAAGCGCAAAGCAGCAGGACAGCCTTATTGACCTATCCTGTGATAGAATAAATTAATGTTTTCACAAAAATCTTTGACGAATTTTTGGATTCATACTCTATCCGAGTATACTGATCTTTAAGTCAAGGCGGTGATATTTTTGATGCCATTTCCAGCAACATATTTATGCAGAACTGGATTTTAAATAAAGGAATAAGCTTAACGTCGAGCCAGACCTCCGTTTGCAACTTTCCTCTCTTCAGTCCGACATACAGCGCTTAGTATCTGCCAAACAACACCAACCATCTGCCAAACAACACCAACAGAGTGAGTCACAAAGTTTTTAGGTTAAGTGGTCTAATTGTCTTGTGAGTATACACGCATATGTCGACAAGGATTTTTTTTCCTCTTTATCCATTTAGCTTGGTTTGTTTCATGGTTGTTGTTTTTTTTTTTTTTTTTCAGATTATTCATACATTGCAATTTACAAATAGTTGTGTCCATTAAAATTCTTGCAGTGGGCCGCGGAAGCCTGTGTGTTTGGTTGTGTCAGCCACGAGTTGGAAAGGTTGGGAACCATTGGTCTAGAATGTGTTTGTATGCTCTAACATTAAGATTTCCCTTAACAGGAATTAACGGGCCCAAACGTATTCCAGTATGACAATGCCCTTGTGCACAAAGTGAGGTCCATAAAGACATGGTTGCCAAGGTTGGAGTGAAAAAACTTGAGTGGCCTGAACCTCAACCCGACTGAACACCTTTGGGATGAACTGGAACACCAACTTTGCACAGGGCGTTCTCACCCAACATCAGTGCCTGACCTCACTAATGCTCTCATGACTGAATGGGTATCCCCACAGCCATGCTCCAAAATCTAGTGGAGAATATTCTGTGAAGAGTGGAGGCTGTTATAGCAGCAACAAGAAGATAAACTCCATATTATTTCCCATAGTTTTGGAATCAGATGTTCAACAAGAACATATGGGTCTGATGGTGTCCACATACTTTTGGCCATACAGTGTATCTAGCAACTGATTTTGCGAAAATACTCACCATTGTGTACAATTTCTTCAAAAACTTCATACGGATTCTCAAGTTCAACTGTGTGTGAAAGAGGTATCATTAGTATTATTTTTCCATGCAGTAAACATATAAACTGTGTTAGCATGTTGGTAATAGCCATGAGGAACCAGTCTGAACTGCCAAACTGTCAAAACAAACACACCTGACACTGATACTCTGGACCTCCCATTACTAATTGGCAATTCTCATCCTATTAAAATACAGCAGAATGGCCGACTTGGTGGAACTCAACTCCAGTTATATTCACACACAATTCATCGCTTATTCACCCCCTAAAATACTGTCTGGCTACAGATCTCCTCACTCAATCCACTTCCTCTGAGATGCCTACCTCCTTCTCAAGTCCAGGAAATTACATCATTTTGTTTGATGAAGTCATGTGAATTTTAACATGGCCAACAGTGTACACTAGAAAAGTTTAACTAGCCATCTTACTTAAACATGGCATGTGAAATGGATCTGAAATAAATGTTTAATTATATGTGTGCTGTATGTGTACATTTGTTCATTCATTTTGGTAGTGCATTTACAAGTTATACATTTACATATTTATGTGCGAATTCCTAGCCATAGCTAATTGCTGATAATTATGTATGCTAATTGCTGATAATTGCTCTAGCTAACTAATGTTACCAGTGTGCTGATAGCTATAGCTAGCTAATGTTCCTGGTGCACTGACAGTTATAGCGAGCTAATGTTACCATTGTGTTGATAGCTATAGCAAGCTAGTGTTAAAATATGTAAAATACTAGTAAAATCATTTAAGATTTCAAACACTATAAAATATTTTTTTAATTTTCAAAATTATTTAACAGAAACACAAACATGATAATGTATTATTTTAATTGTATAATGGATTATTTATTTTTGGAGTTTTTGTGTTTTTTTTTTCTTGTTTAAGAGGCTCCACGGGAAAGGTAGGTCTCACAGATGAGTTCTATCCCCAAACCCTTCTTCAGGCAATTAAAAGAAACACATATTGTGGTTGCAGTTGATTGGGACACAAGGAAATTCTGGCACAGTGCCTCGCCCAAGCTGGATTGTTTGACTGGGTTAGACTGGAACACCGGAATGGATTCAGTGATTGGTTTGTTTATACAGTCTATTAAACTGGGATGACTTTTCTTTTTTCTGTTGCATGAACTTTTTTTTTTTAATTTAGAGCTATAGCTAAAGTTTGATCTTAATCCTTCTGTTGCACCCCTTGACAGTTGGGCCTAACTGTTGTTAGGTCCAGATACTAGTGACAAAAGCATCTTGTTACAGCATTCTTTTAAACTGTGTAGAGTTAAAATTATTCTTATTAATAAGTAGACATTATCAGTGGATATATACATTTAAAAACACACACAAACGTCATATCATTTTATATCTTATAATTCTGTCTAGGCACTGGTCAGTTAATATTAAAATTTAAGGCACATGAATTATGTCCTTTAAATTATACTATTACTAGATAATAAAACAGCAACAACAGGTAGACAGTGAGGAAAAATGTTCAAACCTTTGTGTGTGCTGTTCTTTTTCTGTTTCCTGAAACAGATGTACACTCCAACCAGCATGGCCACAAAGAGGAAAATAGAGGTTGCTGAGGTTATCATTATCACTGTGGCATTAGAACTGACTACTGCATCATTGCCATTTGTTTGCTCCTGTGGGCTTTGTGTTGCATGTGAACCACCTTCAGCTGCAAGTATGAAAAAAGTCCATATTAATTTTGTTTCAGACTCGACTGAGGGAGCAGTGACAAAGTTGTGACAAGGAAGTGGTACCTTGAACAGAAACAATGAGTAAAAGCAAGACTAAAAAGGTAAATTCTTCTCCATTCTCTTCAAGTCAGCATGAGATACTGACTGAACAGTGTTTGACAGTAAACAGCATTCTGTAGAAGTCTTTAAGAGGATGTATTAACAGGATGTATATTGAAAGAATTGTAGTAGACACAAATGTCACCATGAACCTCAGGTTTGAAAACTGCTTTGAAAATTTCTAGCAAATGGAAGATTGTCTCCTGTACTTTTGCCTGTGTGAATTAACTGTGAACCTTCATCAAGCAGATAATTTTCCTCTTGCTAACACAGTTTATTGCCCTTTTAGCATGTTTACAGTGACAGTAATACAAATATAACCCTTATTGTTCTACGCACCACAATTTTATATTAATGACTACAGACTTAAGTTCAAAAGTTGTATCAATATTTATTCTGTGAAAGTTCTCTGTTTTCAGAGTTAGCTTACTCAGGTACTTACATTGATTTTTAGTAGGTGTCTGAAATGGGGTATTTCAATAGCATCTGCACAAGCACTTGCATTTAAGCCCAAAAGAATTCTGGGGATGATGAGCAGATCATGTTTTTTTTTATTTGCTGTCAACTGCAATATGATGTAAACACTTATAAAACAATAATAAAGCTATTTCATCATGCTTTTTCTAGTTTTGCTTGAATGGCTCAACATGGCTCAACAAGGAAGGAATTAAAGTGAGCTGTAAATGTAGCAGATGAGTGCATCAATCCCCTTCATAGATCGAGACCTTGTGTGCCTCATCCCAATGTGGTGAGGCAATGTAGTTTACAACAGATTATGGTCACTGAACTGCTGGATGTCTAGGTGGTGCTCTGAAAACCATGTAGGCTTTATTGATAATTGGAATAGTTTTGACCGCAAGGCTGGCATGTAATGGTGGGATGGTATCCGTCCCACTCAGGAAGGTGCTGCTCTCATTTCTAGCAGCATAGCTCATAATCTCAGAACAGGCCTAGTTAATCAGTGACAATCCAGAGACAAGTTCAGGGAGCAGACAAGCAGTATAAACCAACCATCTGCTAGCTGCTTTGAGTCATCACTCAGGTTCCACCATATTAAGCCTGTGTCTGTTCCTCTAACTAAACAAAAATGTAGAAAAACTCAAAAAGTTTAAGTAAACTAATTAACATAAAATTAGGTCATACCGAATGCAAAGCCAGCACCTTTGATCTGAAGATAGGGCTGTTAAAGATTAGATCTCTTGTATCTAAAGCGCTTATTGTAATGAAACTATTACTGATCAGGAGTTTAATGTACTGTGTTTAAACATGGATTAAACCAAATGAGTATGTAGCATTAAAAATAAAGCTAGTCCTCCTGGATACATTTATATACATCACCATCATCTAACTGGCAGAGGAGGAGGCAGCGCAGTTATTTATAAGGATATTCTATGCGTTACACAAAAACCTAGACATGAATTCATTGAATTTGAAATTCTTTATACTAACATAACATACATAGCCACAAAAAATAAGTATATTTCACTATTATTTCAAGTCAGTTCCACTAAATATTATTTACAGACCCCCAGGGCCATATTCTGAATTTCTTTATGAATTTGTGGATTTCACCTAACACCTGGTTGTTTCTGTAGACAAAGCAGTAATTGTTGGAGATTTTGCGTCCATTCTAGATTCTGTAGGGGTTAATCAGAATGTAATAATCACCGCTGTCAATTGTCCAACTATAGGCCAATATCAAACCTCCCCTTTCCAAGATCCTAGAGAAGGTTGTAGCACAGCAGCTCATACCTAAATAGGAATAACACTCATGAAATGCATCAGTCACGATTTAGGCTTCATCATAGCACAGAGATAGCACTGGTTAAAGTGGTAAATGACCTACTACTGGCCTCTGATCAGGGTTGTGTCTCCTTGCTTGTGTTGCTTGACC
>CM075024.1:8130815-8146997 GCA_037576675.1 Pangasius sanitwongsei | reverse complement strand
CATAATTATTTCCTCTACTTGATTTGGAAAATGACATGCCATTAATAAAAAAAAAATGTCAGTGAATTTTTTTGATGCATGTTTCACAAACCAGAATGTTAAGCTATTGAACAAAACCTTTTTTTGTGTCATATCTGTGATTCGTTTGTTTGCTATAAAGTAAAAAAGCTGGGTGAACATCCTGTAAGTGTGGCGATTCCATAATTTTTGTCAGGGGTTGTATTTGACAGCAAAGAAAAAGTGCTTCCAGATTTTCTATGCCCAGATTTTAAAAGCAAGTGTTTGTGTTTAAAGGTGGTGGTCTAGGCACTATTTTAAAAACCCTCTTGGCTGTTTCTTCTAAAAAAATCTAGCAACCTTAGAGCAGGAATGACATGCATATAATTTAAATAATCTGAATGAGGCACCCAGAAAATCTATTTAAGCAGCTACATAACCCAACTCTGAATACTAGTAACTTTTCCCATGTAAATACAACCTTCAGCTTTACAATGCTGAATATTGCCCATGAATTTCAGCTATAGGTAATTCTAATTAAGGGTAGGTACAGATTGTTTGGTTTAAAATAAAGTGTCTAGTGCAAAGCATTCCAAAATCTTTGCTCACACCATATGCTGCTGCATGATCTTGTTCTACTTACAGCTGGTGAATGTTTCTATGACACAGATGTACATTTGCTTGTGGCTAATCAAAAGTCTTCTCCTTTGTAAAGTCTTCACCTGGTTGGCTAAATGAAAGACTATGGCCACCCTCATTTGGGTGGTGATGCCACATCCTGAGCCAGAAAAGCATGTGACATGGATTCCTTACACATAATCTAGCCAGCAGACATCTTGATATATTCCCTGATGTTAAAGAATAACAGAAATAAACAAAAGTAATAAACAATAAAATAAGTGCCCACACCAGAAAAAACAGACATCTGTCATCCCGACAACTGTACTGTGCTTAAAGGCCATTGTGATGACCCCTCACATGGTGGCCCAAAACTCAGAAAGAGCTTACAGAGACATTGTGCCAGATGAATAGTTGGTTATATGACACTTTAGCCATAATGTGACTCAAATTGATCCTCAAGGTATCTACTGACTACAGTAGGTAACAATGCACAGACTGCCCCTTCTAGCACTCTCAGAAGTCAATCACCAGATTCATAGGTTTGAGGCACAATTTTGGGTATGAACCCTGAGTTTGCTCACACAGTCACCCTGGAACCATCCAGTCATCTGTGCACGCAGGGCAAGCATATCGTTAAGGCATGCATTTCTCCCAGGACATGCATCCTGTCTGGTTCTGCACATCCCATGACTGAAGCCTCAGGAGCCTGGCAGATGAAGTGTGCCTAGCTCCTTTCATAAACACTATTGTAAGCTTAAAAGCTCTCACCATACAAGGCCTTCATGCTAGGGTCCTAGCACTCTTAGCCATTAGTCTACCCAATATATACCCATGGGTGCAGATAGCCTGTGATATCTGCGATCTGAAACTTTCAGAGGAAGTATTCCCAGGGTGTTCCAAAAACGAGTCTAGAACAGTAGTGGAAGAGCAGTAGTGGAAGTAGTGGAAGCAGTTTGATTGCAGAATGCTATGTAGTGTGGGCAGAATCAGTGACAAATATGGGAACATGTACAGTAGGCTGCTAGGTTCGTCATGGGCCATTGCTAGGCTCCACTCTGGAGAACCATACACAGCGTTGGCAAAAAAGTGTGCCTGGGTGAATTTCCCAGATCTGCTGCATCACGTCAGGGCAAAAACGCCACTCTCCTGGGCATAGGAGCTTTTTTGACAGTGAGACTTATACCCACTTGCACTGACCTGGTGTGTCACTGCTGGTGAGCCCACTTGTGGAGGTACCATGTGGGATGGAGAATGTTTTTCATCTGGTGATCACAGGTGATTTTTGTACCTGACAGTCACTGTATTGTCAGAACAGCTCAGGATGTGACAATATCACAGAAAAAGGTAAGAAGAAGGCTGCCCTAAATTCTAATGGGCTGCCCTAAATTCTAAAATTCTAAGGGCTGATGTGCCCTTTGTCCTCTCCTTCCTGAGAGAAATGCTTCCAGAGAATGTGGAGCTCCTGCCCTTCTCATTGGAACAAAGATATGTTTCAGTCTGTGGTATTTGGGGTTAGCTGCAGGTTGAACCTACTTCCAAGATCTATATTACAGCACTCCATATTAATGCCCATGGTTCTGGAATGGGATGTCCAACAAGGTCATATAGGTGTGATGTTCAGGCGTCCACATACTTTTGGCCATATAGTGTGGTTTCCTAGTCACGGCCACAGATATAGCATGAAACTCCCACTCCCTCCCTCATATGCCCAAGTCGCCATTGGTTGCAGCCTCCTTGAACATGTGCCAGTCAGTGTACTCACAAAAGTCCTGAAAAGCAGAGTTGGCTCCTGCTGGCCAGGGTTTCACCTGCTTCAGAACTGGTTTGGAGCATCTGACAAGCAGTCTGTGTGCAGGGATTAGTATACCAGAGATGTGGTCTAAGTAGCCAAGGTAAGGGCGGGGCTCTGTCCGGTACGCCCCGGGGATGTTTGTGTAAACAAGATCCAGTGCATTCACTCCTCTCGTTGCAAAGTCCACATGTTGATGGAATTTAGAGAACACTTGACTTGAGATTTGCATGGTTGAAATCTCTGGTGACAATAAACAGTCCGTCAGGGTGTGCGTTCTGCAGTTAGCTAATACCCCCATACAGTTCACAGAGTGCCTCCTTAGCATTAGCGCTGGGGGGAATGTACATTCCGACTATAAGGACAGTGGTGAATTCCCATGGCAAATAAAAAGGTCTGCATCTAACACCATTCTGTGTTGATGTAAAAACACAAGCCACCACCATGAGCCTTACCGCACAGAGCTGCATTTCTTTCGGCACGAAACGAGACAAGCCTGTCTAGCTGAATGGAGGCGTCCAGAACTCTGTCTCTCAGTCACGTCTCAGTGAATACAAAGATGCAGCAGTCTCTAAACTCGTGCTGCATAGTTTGCTGGAGTTGAATGTAGTTCAATTTATTGTCCAGGGAGCAGACATTGGAGAGCAGGACGGATGGGAGATCTGGCTGGCTAGGGATGGTTTTTAGCCTACCACAGACCCCCGCCCTCTTGCCACGCTTCTGCTTCCTCGCACACCATTTACGTCCCCTACCCTGGCCACCGGCATCAGGCAACACCAAGGACTGGAGGTCTGGTCCCCGCAGCAAGCAGAGATCGCATAGCTTCTCCAGCAGATCATCATTCAGGTTGGTTGTTGCATGATTCCTGTACTTTAGTAGTGTTTGGCAATGGTAGACACGAACACGAGTTGCTCTGAGTCCGTTAAAAAGTCGGACTAAGAACAAAAAAAAAGAACCATTTTCAATCCAGAGCAGCCGCTGCATGCTATTGCCACGCTGCCATCTAGGAACCCAAGAGCTCTCCTCTGGCCTTCTACTCTGGATATCCTTCACTGTCCATGCCCATTTACTGCTAACAGCCTTACTGAGCTGTTGCACTTGGATCATCTCTGATTGCCAACTTGCATTGCTGTGTATCCATTCTGGCAACTAACTCTCTGAGATGATCAACACTGAGGCACAGAATACAAAACTGATGCTGTCCCCAGCTTCAAGAGAAACAAGTCATTGTCCACACAAGCATGAGTCCCAAAAAAATACCACAATATTTTGTGGTTAGTGGGGTCAGCAATTCCGCACCTAGTTACTAAGTGTGCTATTACGGGTCAGCCTCCTCTGCCATCCAGCAGTGTAGAAGAAGAATCCACTACTGCTACTTCACTATACAGCAGGCTACTGTGACTGTATATTTTGCTTAGCAAACAGAGAATGAATTTAAGAACTTTTACTGAAGATTCCTTGATGCAGTTGTTCAGCTAAGAGCGTACTGAATGCTAGAGAAGGTTAAATGTGGAAATGATCTTTCCAGCCACAAAAATCTCTGATTGGAAACGGGTTCCAACAGGTACTTCTCTGGGTCTTATCCAAAATCTCCATTCACAGTATGGTTTGAGTGGTGCATTCATATTCTGGCACCTCTACACAAGGGTGTAATAATAAAACAACATAAAATTAAACAAATTATCATATAGGAAGTTACAGACCATGAATTAACAACCGCTCAGCAGCCATGATAAACAGAGTCCTATGCAAAACCACAATGGGCATGCACTGGTTCATGCTGTTTCAAAAACGTTTTTCTCATCCACATAAAAACAGTACACACAGTTTTAAAAATTCTCCACATATGAAACTGGCAATATACAGAGGGAAAAAAAAGTTCTCAAAAAATATCTATATACGTGTGGATGTAGCCTTACATGATTATTGCATAAGGACAGAAAGAGGGCACAACAGACACACCACATATGAAAGCAGGAAGAAGAAGGTCTATTCAAATGGATAATAAAAAGTCAGTTTCATCCCAGTTATTCCTTTTTACCTTTAGGAATCTTCTGAGGGACACCCCTGTGGTGTTTTTGTTTTGAATACCAGTAATTGGTTAATTGATTGGTAAATAATTGTTTAAAAGTTTAAACCTGTCAGATTTTTAATCTACAATACCAACCCTGAAACGTCTCCAATTTAGAATTCAATTACTGTTTTCTTATTATGTTAACTGATATTGTAACAATAATCTGTAATATATCTGGAAAGAAATATAACCAAGACTGCTCATGTCTTACCTTTAACAGTCTGATTAGGAGTGGCATTATCTGAAGAAAAATGCAAAAGAAATTAGATCACAGACCATGTGAAGTACTTACATCAAGTGCACATGAAGGTGAGTCAAATGAAAAGCTTTATTTATTTTTATTTTTTTAATTTTGCATTGTTTATTCAAATTGGTGTCACAAAAGCATTTCATTCAATGCAAGTGTTGTAGCACTTAACAAGTGTCACATAAATTACAAGTGCATACACCTGTACACCTACTCATTCATGAAATTACATGAAATTCTACACAACATGTAGAACCTTGAGGCGGATGGGCTGCAACAGCAGAAGACCATGTCCAGTTCCACTTCTGTCTGCCAAGAACAGAAAGCTGAGGCTGCAATGGGCACAGGCTCACCAAAACTAGACAGATGAAAACTGGAAAAGCATAGCCTGGTTTGATGAATCATGATTTCTGCTCAGGCACACAGATGGTATGGTCAGAATTTGGTGCCAACAGCATGAATCCATGTACCCAACCTGACTTGTGTCAACAGTCCAGGCTGGTGGAGGTGGTGTAATGGTGTGGGGACTGTCTTCTTGGTTACACTTTGGGCCCATTAATACCAATCAATCATCTCTTGTATGCCATAGCCTATTTGAGTATTGTTACTAACTATGTGCATCCCTTCATGGCCTTCCCAGTCACCGGATCTGAATCCAAAATAACACCTTTGGGAAGTGGTAGAATGGGAGATTCACAGCATTAAAGTGAACCTGAAAAATCTGCAGGAACTGAATGATGCAATCATGTCAACATGGACCAGAATCTCAAAGGAATGTTTACAACATCTTGTGGAATCCATGCCACAAACAATTGAAGCTGTTTTGAGAGCAAAGGGCCTCCCTTTATTACCCAGTATTAGTATAGTGTTCCTAATAAAGTGCTCAGTGAGTATATGTAGCACTTTTAAGGTTTTCATTTGACTCACCCTTGTAGTTCTAATGGGAAACATAAAGGAACTAAAATTTTAGAGTATGGAAATAACTTTTTAGAGTAAGGGAAATAACTAAAACTTAAGCAACGCGAGTATGTGGTCATATTTGGGCTAAAATGAAGCTTTTTGAAACGAACCTTTGACAGTAAGCTTAAATTTATAACATGATGTGGAATTCACTGCAAGTGCGCACCAGAACCACTGAGAATCTGTGGACTCCACAGGACTAATAGCCAGTGACCCATCCTCCATTGTTTTTGCTCTCTCGCATAGTGGATCCTGGGCTCCTCTGGAGGCGCAGAGTGAAGGGCAGCGGGTTATAGGAACAGGCACATCTGCTTCAACAGTACCCCAGATTAACTGTGAGGCACCAAGATGCGGGTGTGGTCTGGCCACAGGGCATTGAAGCCTAAATGTTGAGTTCAGAACTGCTTCAAATGGGTCGGTGCTTTTGCATTCTAAAAAACAAAAAACAAACAAAAAAAATTATAGTTAAATAATCAAATATATGGATATCAGCATGAGGAACGTTTAAAAATAGTCCGCAGCTACCAAGATCTTGTTTCAAAACCATTATTAGATTTAATTAAGACTGAGTTTCCGCAAACACTGACAATGACAAAAGGTAAATGAAGTGCAAACGGCATCTCGCTTGCTGTAACGTGCGTAGAGAAACTGCACAACGCACACGTAAAATCATCGTGTTTATTAAGGGCAAAGCAGAAATAGTGGTCGCAGTCCGCAGCAGAAGTCGAAACACAGGCAAGCGGCATCATAAAAGAATAATCCATTTTCACAAACACGAGAGACAGGCGAGAGTACAATCCAGGAAGTTAATAAACTCGGGAGCTAGCAAGCGAAAATAACGGACCGGTGGAAACGGGGGAAAAGGCTTGGTAACGCACATATTGTATACACGGAACGAAACTTTACCAAGAGACTCAGAAACAAGAGGGTATAAACAGACAAAGTGATTCGGGAACTAAACAGTAAACAGGTGGAAACAATTAGAATGATAATATAATTATATGACAACACAGGACCAGGAAGTAAAAATAAACAAATGTCATATAAGAGCACGGCTAATGGTATGGGATGAAATTATCCGTGAACTTGATAAATGTTGCAAATGCATCTTACTATCTACGAACAAATGCCGTACAATTTGAGTCTGCGAAATTTAGAATTAAATGAATGTGCAGCGATTTATACATATTTCTATTTTTGTATTAATGTATCAATTTGTGCATGCAAAAGAACATTGTAGCAAATATCTCCTGATCCACACACAACGGTGTCTAAGAAAAGCAGCTACCACTAGATGGCAGGCTCAGCTTTACAGAGCTGGTGGCACCTGCCTACTTGTGCTTGATTGGAGAACCAGTGCTACTAGACGTTTTTGGCATCCTCCCAAAGAACCTCGGAAACATCTAGTAAAATGGATAGTATTAATTTAAACCAGCAAGCTAGATGGATACGGCTGTATAAATTATATTTTTTATCTTTATCTTTTGCGATACTTTATTTACACAGTACTTATGAACACATTCTGAACTAGTCACGCTGATCGGAGTCGAATCTAAGCTTTGCAGTCGATTTACGATGCCCTCAACAAAAGTCGATTTACAATTTACAACGACTCAGAATCGAAGAATTGATTCTTTTTGTGTGTGGATCGGGAGATACTTGTGTGTGGATTGTACAGTGCTGAAACCACGGAAAGAAAGTCTCAAAATCCAGAAAAACCGAGCAGGATCGACTCAAAAAAGACGGCAGTGTCACCTGATCCACAAATGCACATCTTTATCCATGCACAAATTATGATACATTAATACAAAATAGAACATTTGTATTCACAAATGTGTCTCTATTGATATAAATCGCTGCACATTCATTTAATTCTGAATTTCGCAGACTCACATTGTAAGGCATTTGTTTGTGGATAGTAAGATGCATTTGCAACATTTATCAAATTCATTGATAATTGTGCATGCATTTGTTAATAATTCTGAGACTAATTTCATCCCATACATACGCATCCATAACAGTAATATAATCTGTAAGGAAGATATCAATTTCCATTGTTTAAATCAGCTATTTAAATTTAGACACCCCCAGCTAGAAATCTGCTGAAATTAGACTGAATGTCATCATTTTTCCTAATTAATGTCTCTCATACATTTTGATTCCAGATGTACTTTTAAAATTTTGTAAAGTCAGTCGCACTAACCAAATGATGATTTATTTTTGAAATACACAAACCACAATGATCCTGCTTTACCTTCAATCAGAGTCTGAAGCTGAGGCTCATCTGAAAGGATATGAGAAACAGGGCAGTATAAAATGAAACCACCAATTTATATTCACATACACATGTATTTACACAGATTATTATTATTATTATTATTATTACTACTACTACTACTACTACTACTTAATAGTAGTAATAAAGTAATAATAAAGACTACTGTTATTAAGACCTACAACTAAACATCATTTTTGAAAACCAAAATTATTTTTAATTTGCTAAGAAACAAACCTTTGACAGCAATCTTTATTTGAGAACAGTAAGACCTGGTTCTGTTTTGCACCGTACATCGATACCAAACCGCATCTGTGATCTCCACAGGACTAATGGTCAGTGATCCAGTTCCTTTTTGTAAATCCTGCACTGCTCTCACTTTACATAGAGGTCGCTGGGCTCTGTTGTTATTGGCTTCTATGGTACAGGAAGAGGAGCAGTTGGTTACAGAACCAACTCTTTCTGCTTTTTCACCTTGAAGAACTTCCCAAATGACCTGTGTGACTTCAGGCCATTGTGTTAAAGGGCATGTAAGGGTCACTACTGAATTCAGCACTGTCTCAACGCTGTTGAAAATGTCACATTCTGGGTACAAGAAAGAAGAGACAGATCAGATGCATTTAAATAGCAGGTGTATTTGATGCAAACACTCACAATCAAATAGGTAAAAAAAAAAAAAAAAAAAAGTTATATATAAAGTTTATAAATGAAGTTTTAAAAAAAGGAAATATTTGAACATGCATGAAACCATGTTAGTATCCTGCAGATCATTAGCAAACTCATCTGATTTCAGTGTATTGGCAGAATCACAATTGATACAATACAGAATTACAGTATAATTCATTTGAAAAAATATCAGTCGAGAATCACAATAGAGCTTG
The DNA here is from genome assembly GCA_037576675.1 of Pangasius sanitwongsei. Taxonomy (NCBI): domain Eukaryota; kingdom Metazoa; phylum Chordata; class Actinopteri; order Siluriformes; family Pangasiidae; genus Pangasius; species Pangasius sanitwongsei. Next base: position 8,138,153 of record CM075024.1, on the reverse strand, counting down.
ACAAAAATCATGCTGTCTATTAGGCAGTTCTGGCTCCTCTGGACCTCACATTTACAACAGCCACCATGTGAGAAACTCGCATTGTGCAACACAAACATCACATTGCTTAATTCCCCCTAAACAGACTGTCTGAGGCTGATCTGCAGTTAGTGTCTGTGAGATACGAATGTCTTTGTTTTATTGTCATCTACGAGTCTGTGAAGAGTTCCCGTAAGGGCAGTAGGCTCATGGTCTGTACAGAGGCAGTGTAGAATGCTTTGCGCCTTCTAGCTACAAAAATCTCAACTGGGTACTCTGAAGGCCTCTGAGATGTAGTTAATAGGATATGAGAAAGAGAAGCAGAAAGTCAAGTCCAGGAGTTAAAATTTCAGAAAAGAGAAGTGGCTTTATGAGTGGAGGTTTATAAGTTTGTTAGTAACATTATATAAGTTTGTCTTATATAGTTGTTTAGGCATGAAAAAAAATGTAATTATGTGTTGTAAAGCATCTAGCTTTAGAGTAAATAAGCCAATGCATGATATGATATGCAACTACTTCTCCACTGTAACCATATCTGTTTTTCTGTCTGTATACACTGCCTTTAGTCCTTACTGAGATGTTCTTAACACTAAATAAAAGACCACAAGGTATTACATTAAGATTCTGATTAACCCCTGACCCCAGCAGCTTGTAATCAGCGTTTTGTTGATATTTGGTGAATCTTAATTCCTAATTCCCATAAATGTAATCTGGTTTTTGCACCAATAAATTGTAAAAGTCTGCATATTAAGCAAATAACCAGTTCAATAAATTGAATAATAAGTGCAAAAATCAATCATAAGAATTCAAGTCAGCCCCAGACCAGAACCATAAAGATTAGGGATGTAGATATTAATACAATATGCAGATATGTAGATAATAATACAAAGCAATAGTGATCAGTTGTAGATAAATGTCAAACTCACGTTTGCATTCTGTTGTGGCCACCATTAGGAGAAATATTATTAAGTGGTAAGAATCAAACCGGCACTGTGCCATCATTCAGATTCCGTCAGTACACGATGTTTTCTGTAGTGATTAAGCCTTCCTCAATGTATATTACTGTCTCTACGTCCTCAAATTGATTTTACTTCCTGGTTGTGAGGAAAGAGGAAATACTAAATCTAAGTACTAAAAAAAGTTTGCATAACCTTGGGACAAACTGAAGATTTCCATAAAGTCATGCTTTTAGTGCTGCTCTGTAATCATCATTGTATTTGGAAAATGAACATTATCATTTAAATAATAAATTTATATTCCAATATTGGCTTAATAACAATATTTTATTAAGCCAATATTGGGGGTGCCCCTGTTCAGCATTGAATGAATGAATGAATGAATGAATGTATTTATTTATTTATTTATTTATTTATCACTCCACAGTAGTGGTTAATTGCTCATATGAAAGTAGGCATTCAGGGTTTTAAGAATTTGCAGTTTTTCTTAAGCATTTATTTATTTATTTATTTATTTTTTTACCTAGGGACAAGAAACACATCCAAAAGACAAAATCCAATAACATGTTCATAATGCAGGCCAGGGTCAAAATAAAAAAAAATAAAAAATCTGCATCAAAACAAAAGGGCCTAGGCAAAGGCAAAATTGTTTCAAGGCAAAACAGATGAAAACACAGATAATCTATCTACTGTTGATATCCCAGCACACACTGGAAGTGAGTGAGTCCTGTAGAAGAGTGAACAAGGGAATTTTTGTCCTTATTGGTATTCAGCCCTGAGGAGATACCAAGGTCTATGTGGGATGGGGAGCGCTTGCAGGAGACCTCTGGTTGACTGGTGTGAGTTTAGTGTTTGAGCACACATAGCACAGGCATTAACATACAGTACCTTCTGATGTCGCATTTCAATGTCTCCTACCAGAACTTGCTCTCCACCAGTTTTTGTGTCTGCTTGATACCAGGATGACCTAAGCTAAGGGAGGTGTAGACCCTGCCCACAACTTCATCTTGCATTGATCAACATGAGTGGCTGGGCATAGACATGAGTGGCTGGGCATTGCAGAAGTATAGGATCATTCTGCTGAGCATGTCTAATTTCATCCATGATCTCCCACTGAACCGGGACTCCAAAGTGAGGCTCAGGTAGAATGGTTTTGGGACTAGATACTGTGTGAAACTTTTCAAAAGATTTCTGAATGTCCATATTACCGTTCTTGGATCGTGGTCAGTAGGTAAGCACAAAATGAAAGAAGAAGAAGAATAGTTCCCACCTGGTTTGACGTGGGTTTAGTCTTTTGGCAGACTTCACCCTCAAGGTTTTTATGATCTGTGATGACAGTGAATGGGTTTTTGGCCCCTCCAGCCAGTGTCTCCACTCTTCTAATGTTGCCTTCATTGCCAGCAATGCCCAGTTCCTCACACTGTAATTTCACTCTGTCATGATAAGTTTTCCGGACATGGATAGAGTTTACCAGGGTTACCTTGTCATTAAGACAGAGCCATCTACTTCTACCAACTGTAGGTCAGGGTCTGGGTGGTGCAGGATGGGTGCGGATGTGAATCTGTTTCAAGGCGTTCAGGACCCCTGGGGTCCACTTGAGGGTCTTGGGCTTTCGTTGAAGCAGGGAGGTTAGAGGGACTGCCATGGTGCTGAATCCCCTGATGAATCCCTGGTAAAAACTGGCAAACCCCAAGAAGCATTGCATTTCCTTGACAGTTTGGGGTTGGGGCCAGGTGGTCACTGCTTCCACCTCATTCTTGTCCACTTCTACTCCTCTTTCATCTATTATGTAGCCTAGGAACTTAACAGATCATTGATGAAATACTTTTTGAGCTTGACATGCAAATTATTGGCTAGCAGCTTTTGTAGTACTGCATGTACCTGGGCAACATGTTCCTTCTCAGTTTGGGAATATATCAGGATGTCACTGATGTAAGTTAAGACACACAAATTTAAGAATTCTCTGAGCACTTTATTGATGAAGGCTTGGAACACTGATGGAGCAATGATTAGCCCATATGGCATGATCAAATACTCATAGTGCCCAGTGTTGTTCATGAAGGCAGTCTTACGAATTAAGTTGTAAGCACTTCGAAGTTCAAGCTTAGTGAATAACTTAGTTCCTCTCACCTATTCAATGGCGAATGGCTCTAGGGGCAAAGGGTACAGGTACTTCACTGTGACTTTGTTCAGTCCTCTGTAATCGATGCAGGCTCTGAGTCCTTTATATTTTTTCTCAACAAAAAACAAACTTGCTGCAGTAGGTGAAGTTGAGGGGTGAATGTACCCTTGTGCTAGTGCTTCTGAAATATACTCATCCATGGCCTTGGTTTCTGGGAGTAAAAGTGGATACACATGTACTCTATGGGGAACCATGTCTGCCAGCAGCTTCACTGAACAATCCTATGGATGATGTGGGGGCAGTTCGGATGCTTTCGGATGCTTACTTCAAATCAGCATAAGGTGCAGGAATAGTCCTATCATTCTTAGTTTCAGGCCTTTCTACAAGAGTGGAATGACATGGAAGAGACAAACTGTTTAAAACTAGTTGTTCTCTAGAAAAAAGCTCACCTTTCTTCCACGAGGTCATAGGGTCATGGGTAGACAATCATGAGGAACCTAGGACAATGAGATTGTGTGGTGATTTGGTCATCATGATTGAGAGCGTTTCACTGTGCAAAATGCCTGTGTGCATCTGAAGGAGAATGGTGAGGTTTGTTATTTTACTTCCACCTAGTGGGAAGCTATCCAGTGCTTGACACTCAGTGAGGATGTTAAGGGAACGAGGGAAATTCAACATGTCAGCTATAGTCTGATCCATGAATTTTCCAGCCACACCAGAATCAACTAGAGCTATGATGCAATTCAGAGCACCAGGATAACTTTACAGGCAGAGCGATATGCTTACTTCCTATCACGGGAGTAATAATAACCTGGTCATAACTCCTTTCAGGTCTGAGTGAACAGGAGTGAACATGTCCTTTGGCTCTACAGTAGAAACTCCACTGGGTTTGCGACTCACTCTGTTTATCATCCTCACTGGTCTTCTGAGATGCTTCTTAAGGCTAACCAGACCGCCGACCAATCAACATTGCCGGAAAACCAGGGAATCCCTGGCAACACAAATGCAAGTATAGTACCTCCAGATTCTCGCTGAACTGCATTTAATTATGTTTAAAGCCCTTCTAAACAAAGCAAAGGTTAAATTAAGTTGATGGTTTGTTCTGGTCATGGTCTGAGAAACTGCTAGAAACTCGGTATTTCACTCATTCTCTGTTTCATTTCACTCTTCTGTTCATTTTGACCCATGTTTGTGAGTGTGTGCATGTGTTTATGAATTAGATTAGTTTCTGTGTCTTAGAATAGTAATAAAGTCTTGCCTGATTTTAAAGGCAAGTATCTTGTGTCTCTGTGCTTATAATTTACTGCCTTAAACTGCCGATCTTGTTACTGTGCTCATATTGTTTCGCTATATTTATAGGGGCAGTCTTGGCCTAATGGTTAGAGAGTCGGACTTGTAACCCGAAGGTGAACCTGAAGTCTGTGGGTTTGAGTCTCAGGTCCAGCAGGGATTGTAGGTGGGGGGAGTGAATGACCAGCAATACCTCAGTACCATGACTGAGGTGAGACCCTTGAGCAAGCCACCAAACCCCCAACTGCTCCAACTGCAGCAAAAAAAAGGCTGCTCACTGTTCAGGGTGTGTGTGTGTTCACTACTGTGTGTGCACTTGGAATGCAGAGTACAAATTCCGAGTATGGGTCACCATACTTGGCTACACATCACTTTATTTAGGATATTATTGCCGGTGGCCATGGAGGTAAATATCCCATGAACAATTAATAAATATACTAATTTCAGCTTATCGCTGGACGAATAGTTGTTCGGCTATTAAAATATTAAGTTTACAAAATTTCCCCTTCTGAGCTGACCTGCTAATCTCCTACATATTTTTGGTGGATAATGCATCAAGCTTAATCTAAAACAGCTAAGTTCCTACATACGAAAGGTAAATGAGTATTCAGCAGTGGATAGTTTACCTTGCTTCAAAGTGAGACGTCTTTCTCTGGTGTCCTTTCCCATTTCCGTGTGATCAAAAAACTTGCAGAACACTTGGCTGAAGCTCACAAAGGTTTGGTTTAGTAGCATGGTTAATACCTGATGGATCTTGTCAATATCTTGGGAAAATGCATGGGAGCACTTACAAAAAATATAGCACATTTAATGAAAAAGCCTGGTGAGCCATCATACTTTTCAGGAAGTGCAAATGGTACATGCTGTGGGACAACTTCTGGGTTAGCAGAACTAGCAGAAAGGCATTGTGTTTCTCACATAGATGCTCGGATGTGGCATGGTTGTTGCTCGCAGGTCCCCTTTACTGTTTGGGAGGATCTCCTGCACGAGGTCAGTCATTTGCTGCAGACATTGCTCATGATGCTCAAGCAGTTGGCCTTGAGATGTTTCAGCAGTTTGGAGGTCATGTACCTCGGTTAGATCCATGCGAGTTGGTGAAGTCTTCTATAATGAATGGCACAAGGTGCACAAGGTATATTATGGCAAAACACAGAGTCAAAACAGGCAGGATCTTTACCTGAGAATTTGCCAAAAAACACATCCAAAAGACAAAATCCAAAAACACGGATGTAATACAGGCCGAGGTCAAAATACCAAAAAACAGATCAGCTGCAGAACAAAAGGGACTAGGCAAAGGCAAAAACAGTTCAAGGCAAAACAGGTCAAAACAAATAGTCTATCCAAAAATACATAGCTTAGAACTCATATGATTTGATGGGCAAACTGTAAGATTTTGCAGTGTGGTTCAAGAGGAAGTAGTGAGTGCAACTGAGGAAGTAGATTAGAATTCAGGAGAGGGTGACCTCTGGTGGTCTGGAGGACAAGAGTCTGGGTTAGATGTTACACTGCCATTAGCTAATCACAGTACATTTTTCTAATACATCTTGGTTAAAGAACTGTCAGTCATGTTACTTGTAAATGTTTTGTGTTCGTAAAATTTCAGGTTCATGTTTTATGTTTATTACTGTGTGTGTGTTTGTACACGTGTGTTGACATGTTTTTATATCTTGGTGGAGACAACGATAACTGGCAACAATAACTGATGTCATAATAAGAATACTTAGGCCTTATTGTACAAGTACTCAGCAGCAACCATTGTTGTTAGGTGAGAAAACATGCCTGCAGACAAAACTGTGTCAGTGAAAAAGCTGAAAACAGCTATTTCCTAGTCTATTGTTCTTGATGACCAGATGCATGTTGTGACAGTACCATGTGGAATATCAGCATATCTCCCTGTTCCACTAAACTTGTTCACACACTATTAACCTGAAACCTTGCTGGCTTTGTTTTCCTTGTTAGGCCTAGTCTCATTGTACTAGCTATTGGTATAAGCTTTGTAAGGTAAAGGTTCTAAATTTGTCTGTTTTTGTTGTTGTTGTTGTTTTTTTTAAATAATTTATTACCCAATTATAAGTCAATTACCTGACCTGAATCCGACTGAGCATGCATTTCACTGGCTGAAGGCAAAACCGAAGGCAAAATGCTCCAAGAGTGCAAAAGAACTAAAGAGAGCTGCAGTAAGCGCCTGGCAGAGCATCAACAGGAAAGAAACCCAGGGTCTGGTTATGTCTTCAGGCAGTCAGGCAGTCAGTGATTGCGGATTTGCAACCAAGTATAAAAAATGTCATTTTATTTTATGATTGTTATTTTGTTCAATTACTTTTGCTCCATTAAAAAAGGAAGGGGGGGAGGGGGATGCTGTAATTCCTACATTGTTCACCCAATTTGGATGTACATACCCTCTAACTGAAGCTGAAAGTCTACACTTTGATCTCATCTTGATTATTTAATTTAAACTTTAATATACTGGGGTAGATGGCTAAAATAGCAACATTGGTAACAATAAAAATGTCGTTGTCCTAATATTTATGACCCTGACTGTATGTAAATGTGAACATAATAAATAATTAATTGTTTCAAATGTTTTTCTTGCACATCATTTAAATGTCATTTAAATTTTTATTTATTTATTTTTTAAAATACAATTTGACTATTTCGGTAACAAGGCTGTTTGTATATGGCTGCAAGTAGGTCTTACGAGTATTCAAGTTCAAGTTCAAGTTGAGCTTTATTGTCATTCTGCTACGTGTGGCCATATAGTGGAACGAAATGTCGTGTCTCGCAGGACCACGGTGCTACATACAAGTTAAACATAAATACAAACATAAAGGTATAAGAAAAACAATTTAGTTGACTATACAAAAATTTACTGTACAAAACTTTACAAAAAACTTTACATACATACTGTAAATGTGCAAATGAGATATTTTGTACATGAAGTTGTGCAAAAGA
>CM075024.1:8095426-8123000 GCA_037576675.1 Pangasius sanitwongsei | reverse complement strand
GTACTTTGCTGAAAATGGCTGTAATTCCTAAATGGTAAATGCCATATTTTTGTGGAACCTCTTAAAATAAAGCTGAATTATTTTTATTTCAAATCCATTGTGGCAGTGTATAAAGGCAAAATCACAAAAACTCTGTCATTATCCAAATACTTACCTAACTGTGTTTTTATATATATATATATATATATATACACACACACACACACACACACACATACATACATATACACACACACACACACACACACACACACACACACACACACACACACACAGTCCCCTCCAAAAGTATTGGAATGGCAAGGCCAATTCTTTTGTTTTTGCTGTACACTGAAGCCATTTGAGTTTGAGATCAAAAGATGAGTATGAGATGACAGGTCAGAATTTCAGGTTTAATTTCCTGATATTTGTATCTAGACGTGCTAAACAACTTATAACACGGCACCTTTGGTGGCAGAGCACCCAAATTTCAGGTGAGCAAAAGTATTGGAACAGATCTTATAGTAAATAACACTTAAAGTTTGGTTGCATATCCCTTGCTTGCAATAACTGGATCAAGCCACCAAACTACTACTACTTATGTGATGCTTTTTCCAGGCTTGAACCACAGCTTCTTTCAGTTGTCGTATGTTTGGAGAGAAGTTTCTCCCTTCAGTCTCCTGGCCAACAAGAAAAAAAATCTGTCAATCACATGTTCCAATATTTTTGATCACTTGAAAAATGGGTGGGTTCAAACAAAAGGTGTGATGAATCTGATCCATTGTCTTAAACTCACCTTTTGAACTCAAACCCTAGAACCCTTGAACTATTTAATACATAAATATCTAATTTCATAAATTATGTACTCTTGCTGCAGCGTGTGAACCAGCTGCCTGTGTTGCTGTACCAATAAACATATTATCACCTCTGACCATTAAGCTGAGTGCACATTACAAGATTTTCAAAATCTCTGACCCTTTCACACTACATGACTTTAACAGTTGTTTTGTGGAAATAGCAGTGTGCACACTGTACTATCTTTCACCTGGAGAAATCCTTGCTGAAGTGCACTTGATCTCCAAATCCTGCTTTCTCTCAAAAACAAACATGAGAGTTATTTATCATATGACTCTGTGACTTCTTCACTATTTTGTATGGAAACTTGAAAAAAGAGAAATAAGAGAAAATGTGGAGGAAATAATGGTTGGAAATATGTTGGCATTGAGGATTGTCTGGAAGTAGAGAACTAGACATATAGTGAAAAGAAACATAGCTATTTTTGTGCCAACAGGAATCATGTTGTGTGTGTTTTTATTTTTGCTGTTCCTAACAACCATTTGGGTTTGACATGCCAAGTAATTTCTTATAGAAGCATTATTAATGTGCTTTTATTTTGCCCTCCCACACACACAGATGGATGACAAACTGGAACCAGGGCTACTTGGGTTGACACCCAAGCCCCAAAATTAGTTGCCAACTGGGGAATTGGGGCTTTAATCATATAAATCACTAGTGAAAAGCCATTGCATGGCACTGCAAAAATAAGCAAATGCATGAGATCTTGAGACACACACTGAGAGTAGACTACAATGAGTGTTGCCACCCTTCAAATTAATGAATGAAAAATAAACATTGTATAGAATGAATAACGCAAACAAATGATTCAAATCTTCAGGGGGAGAAATTACTTCGCTTCTCCCTAAGAAAATTCATTCTTTTTAAACAAGTACCAAAATGATTGGTATCCCTAATGAATATCAATATGATAAGAGTAATATCATTCTAAAAAACTCTCGAGGGGTTAATATATTAAGAAAAGCACACAAACACATATTTTTTTTTTTAAATAAAGTGCTAATTTAAGTACTCCAAAGTACTTAGACTCCAAAGCAAAACAAACACAGCTCTCCACCAGTGAGGAGCAGCAAGCTACTACTGAAAAAAAAAAACATGGGTAAGTACCTGTGTGCCAGGGCTGTTAATGTCAATGTCATCAGTCCATTTGGGTGTGGTAAGAGTGGCCATAGGGGTGGGTGGATCAGAGGCAATGCTGAGCACCACTGTGGGCAGAGTATCTCTCTGTCTGCATTCAGGGAAACTAGAGGAATGGTAGTACAGCTCATGGTGCACAGAGCACAGAGGGGGCACCCTCCTACAGAACACCTCTGCCCTAGCAGGCTCTGAAACACACACACACACACACACACACAATAACATTATTAACATACTGAGCATTTAAAAACACTGCAAGATTTTTCATAGCAGAGATCCATTCATAGTGGCTCTTTTTGGAGGAGGCAATGTGTATATCTTTTTAAGGCAGAGTTTGTTTTTTTTGGCGTATATGTATACAAACTGTACCCATAAGGTTTTCCTTCAGCAGCAGGGCTCTAGGACAACGGTTATGGATCAGCATACGGGGACATGGGTCCTCACTCACAGCTATGTAGTTGATTCCTAAATGCTCCAGATATGTCACAACCAGGGCCCTAAACATATGCACATAAACACTAAGCTGAGTAATAAAGCATTTTGCTCCCCCAGAGACACTCAATACCAGGTTTGAAAAGATTAGAGAAGAGATAGAAAAGACAGAGATTCTGTGCTTCCATCCAAGGCATGACCCACCTGGTGGCGAGGGGGTTGTCCTCATTCTGCTGTATGGGCACAGCCACACTTTGTCTGGGAAAGTCAGATCGCACAGGAACTGGCAGGCTCCATAATTTCTCATCCTGCTTGGACTCTACCATGCAGCTGAGAAGAATTCTCTTTTGGGGTAGCAGAGAGGCAAGCTCTTCTGTGGGGCTCTCTCTCAACACATCCCAGCAAGGCACTGCACACCTAGAAGGACTGCCAGCCTCTGACCCAGGGACCATTGTCCACACACTTGTGTGCGAGGGACTATATGGCTAGAGTGTAAGTAGGTTGTGGCATGTGGGACATTAAGATAATTGACTATAGGAAATACTTGCTCATTAAAAGAAGTATGGGTATATGTGCACATTACCTTGTCAGAAGCAGTAAGTGGATGTTCAGACAGCAGTGGTCTGTAATTAATGGCATGCTTTGTGTTGTTCACCAGAATCGTTTTATCCTCAATCAGTAAAATCTGAATCCCATACCTCACTGTGGAGGACACACAGAACTGGCATAGCTGTTTGGGGGGTTGGGGGTGGGAGTGAGACAGAATGTTTGAGTCATGTTACTTGACATTATGAGTTAAGGCAGTTTTTTAATTATTTCAACACTGACTCTATTATGAAAACAGCCCAGTTAGCAATGCACTTTCACCTATGTCAGAATGTGCAGAGTACAATCGCTAACTTACTGTTGGATTGGTGAACAATGTTTGTTCATGAATTTTGTCTCACAGGTTCAGGGTTTCTGGATTCAATCCTGAACTTGAGTTACTGTCTATATGTGGTTTCACATGCTTTCCCTGTTTCTGCATGGGATCTCTGATTTCCTCCCACCTCCAGAAAAATAGAAGTAGGTGTATTGCTGACTCTAAATTGGCCCTAGGTGTGAATGAGTGTGTGCATGGTGCCCTGTGATGCATTCCTAAAAATGCATGATTGAAAGAATATCAGAATAGTTTTCTTGGGTTATACACGGGTTAAACATGGGTTATACACGGGTTAAACATGGGTTATACCACATGATTATAGTGTTGGTTCTATTTATGGAGTGGTGTTTTTACAGAAAAACACAGTACCTGGTTAGGTCTTTTTAACTCTTACTTCTTAATGTTACTGGTTTTGCAAAACAAAATTCATTTACACTTGCTATAATTTACAGACCTCACAAACCATGCATGCATGTGAAGGTTGTGCAGTCTTTTTTTTTTTGTATACTGACAAAGTAGTAATTGTTAGCAATTTCAGTATTGGTATAAGCGTTCTTTTTTTCAACAAAAACCCTTCCCCCAGCTGTGGAACTGCCTTCCAATTAGTGTTCAAGACTCAAACTTGAAGTCTAGGTTGAAAACGGATTTTGTTAACATTCTCTTCACTTAGGTAAAGGGCATATATAGTCTGCCACAGAATTTGACCAAAATTTTATTTGCTTAATTTCATACAGTGTGACATGCTATAGGCTTATAAGACGGATGCTGTCACATGATATTAGTGCTTGCATATTGTACACATATTTGTCCGATTCGACACACTGTAATGTTTCTGTCCACCACTCTCTGGCCATCAGTGTCTTACTGGGAAGATGAAGTAATTCTTTAATATACCTTACTCTAAACTCTTATATGTAAAGCACTATAAGATTCTGAACTCAAAGTGAAAGGTGATACATAAATAAAGATTTTTATTATTAATCACATATATGTGATATAACATCACTAAATTAATTCTACTAATTTAATAATCACAGCATTACAGAAGCTGTCTCTTTCTCAAACCTTCTGTCTAGGTGGGACTCCAAGAATGATGTCAGCATCCACATGTCCCTCCTCATCCAAGCTTAGAACCTTGGCTCCGCCTACCTCTGTCCAGCGTGGTGAGGTTAGATCATGCAGCAGATGCATTGCTTCTGACTTGTGAACAGTATTAGTGTGGGGCCAATAAAGGCCAATTTGAAATGCCTTCTAACACAGAAACAGAAACAGACACAGGAACATGAGACATTTGGTCTTTGAACAGCATACTCTACTCTAGACATGCTCTTTCTCTCTCACACTCTTTCCCTTACATACACACCAAGGCACACATACACACCATTTACAAATCATTTTTCGTCCATTCATGCTGGTTTAATCATACTACCTTAAAGTTTGGGGGGACAATGGTCTTGCCAGCAGGAATCTGGAGAACAATACTCTCAGCCTCAAAGAGCCAGAGGTCCCACTGAGAATGGTTGGTGAGTAGAGCCCAAGGCAACAACTCCACAAGAAGAGTGCTCAAACCTGTCCTCCATGCACACAAGCGCACCTGCATGGGACTGTCCCACTGAGCTACTGGCTCCGTCTCCAGTCTTCATAGACAAAAAAACACATCAGGGATATGGTTAGAGAAATAACAAACTCAGCATTAATCTTTGGAATACTTGTAGGCATATTTTATTAATTTTCAAGTATTTTGTTGTATCATGCATCTGTAAAACAAGCTGTTGTGTTGCTGTTTATGTCCATATGTGACATACGTATTTTGCCTATTTCAGGGCTCAGTGACTGTGCATGTGACTGTGTGTAATAGGGAACAGGATAGATGCATGCAGAAGAAGAGTTTACATGTACATATACATGATTATACAGTATATGGTCACTTGCATAAACAAGAGCACACAACTCAAAATTATGAGTATATCAAAATATTTTGATCACACACATAGATAAAGGTAAATTAGACCACTCACACACAGATTGCAGTATGCGACTCTGTCAGTCTGTGTATATGTCTACCTGTCTGGGTTTTTGTAGGTGTAGGGCCAGGCTGGCAAGTCAGAACTTCTCGGGCCATAGAAGTGTTCCAGGATTTTGTTGAGGTTTTCACTCTTCTCTGGGCCAGCTTTATTCACAATCTGCTTGATAAGAGCTGAGGAGATTGGCACTGCACAGTGGGATACATCTCCTTCTTCACTGTAACACACATACACATCAAAGCACATGCTTAAATAAATAAATTAAAACCATAAAATTCTAACCGCATTTTGCATGTATCATTTCAGGAACAAGTAAGGTAATATAAATGATGTTTAAATATAAACATAAACAAATACATACATACACACCCTTCACATGTTAAAATTATGGTATTTTCTATATATGAAGTGCACATAATTCACGTAGAAGCAAAGCCTCCTTGAACATGGAGACCTAACTACAATGTCGTGTGGTGGCAGTATGACTTATTTTGCTGTAAGACACCATTGATGAACTGCATCAATGGCATCAGCGGCAATCTGTCACTTTATACTTCTTGCCTCATACATGTCCGACCTTTAAGAATATTTTCAAGCTATCTGCTTAAAAGCTTTTAACTACGGTCAAAGCTACAAGTAACCTGTCCTCCAAAGGTGCAGAGACTCTGCAACTTATTAATTTTTCAGTTCGCTATGAACTGATTTTGTTCATTTGTGCAGCACTCACCTCTCAGTTTAGTTTCTTTTCTTACATCGCCTGCCATCTAACACACCACAAAATTAGTGATATCCGCTACTGTGGCAGCGGGGGTGTGGTCGAGCATCAGCTGCAGATTGAGAGGAGGCAGGCTGAACCAGCAGGTAACGTGTGATGATTCTCACCTGTGTCTTATTACCGCTAGCCTACTTATGTGTGTTCCTTTGTGCTTTCTGCCATGAGCCAGAAAGAAAGAGAGAGTGGCATAGCTGGCAGTGCTTGCAACACACACACACACACACACACAATCATGAATGGAGTGTGATCTTAACCTGCAATGAGGCGAAAGCCACAAGCTAGTAATGGTCCCTTTTGGGTTGCATTTCGTTGGTTTGGTTTTTTTTGTGCTGAGTTTTTGAAAGTGTGCTGAAAAGCTGCGGAAAATAAAAGTAAGCCTGAATCCCGTGTCTTCCTCCGTATCCATACACACCGAGTTTTATAGCCACTAAATGTGTTTCCCTTGTTAGACCACACTCCTACTGCTGATTTTGAGAAATTAGTGGGCTCCGTTGACAACTCCATAAGTGGACTGGATTACCAAGGTAACAGGCTCTCAACAGACAATAATAGACACCCTTAACATGCTGTAGCCAACAGGGCTGCTGGAAACACCATGCTCCGATGTATGCCGCCCAAGCATCAAGTGTAGATGCCATGCCACGTACAAGTAACTCACTGGCATTTTGTTGCTTACACTGGATTGGACACTCCAGTTGGAAGCAATTGAGCCTTCTGTGATGGAACTGATTGCACATGGGCCAGGATGCATTGTGGCTGTCCACCAATCTAGATCTTGCCCTGCACTGGGTAACATAGTTGGCCCTACCTGGTGGGTGCAAGACCCTATGGAACCTGCCAAAGATCCAGATTGGTGGAGAGCTTGCGGCCAAAGACCCAACCAATTATACTGTCAGATGTTCTCTCTGTTGTGCAGTGACAGGATTGGCTCACAACAGTGGATCTGTGTGATGCATATTTTCATGTTTTTTCATGTTCTCATTGCATCAGAATGCAGATGTTTTCTGAGGTTTGCCTTCCCTGGGCGAGGATTCCAATTCAAAGGTCTACTCTTTGGCCTCTCTCTAGCACCAAGGATATTCACAAAATGCATGCAGTAGGCCCTGTCACCACCGATGGCAAGAAGCAAAGGCTACTGCCATATCTGGACGATTGGCTTGTGTGCCCCCATCAAGAAACAAGCCACCTGAAACATGTCCACCCAACCTGCACACACTGGGGTGTTCAGTCTTATGGTGAACTGGAAGAAAAAAAAACCAAAAAAACTTTGTACCAGTCTACACAATTCATCGTCGTGAAGCCAGATTAATCGAGAATGCTAGCCACTTTGCAAAGCAAATTCATGCAGGCCATTATAGTTTCAACTCCTACTAAGGATGCTTGGGTTGTTAACCTCAGCTGCATCAGTAGTTCCCTTAGGGAATTTCAAAAATGGGTCATCAGCATATGGCTAAACCCCTAATATCATGGACAATAACATATCCTCTATCATTAAAATACATTAAATTTACTTTACGAACTTGATTTTGAATTTAACTGTTGTTATCTCTTTATCTACCTCAGGTGGAATGATCTTAACCTGATTAAACATTATCCTGAGAAAACAGACTATATCAAGCAAACACCCTGCCTACCTCTACATTTGAAATCTATTTCTGGGTAAACATTAGCAACACTATCAAAGATTATAAATCTACTATAAAAAATTATGCAATAACTTTGATCATAAGTATCATTCACGTCTCTCTAGGTACTTGTGGTGTCATTAAGCCTTTGCATTGCTTGCTATGGAGAGATGTATCAAATTAGTGTTTGAAATATTTTGTGCTTCAGGTACAGGTCAATCCCTATTCAAGTTGCTAGGAGCCTTGTATGACTGGACATGACTACACAGGAATGAATGAAGTGAATCTGAAGAGGTGAGATGTGTGTGAGTGACCTATGTGTGATGTACCTGGCTTGAAAGGTGAGGTGGTGTGTGATGTTTGGCTCCAGGTTGAACAGAGATTGCTCCTGCCCTTGACCTTGTATGAGCTGGCATTCCTTCTGCCCCAAACTCCGCTTTTCTACCTGCACGAAGACAGGGTCTGGGAGATGGCTCCGCATTACAAACAGGGGACTGAAAACCACCTGGAGAGAGGAACACATGCCAATACACACAAATAAAATCCTGTGTTTATAGGGATTTGTGTATATCTATATTAGGGGTGAAATGCATTTCGACTATCCATATCTGTTTAGATCCATAATATCCATATAGGTATTGGTATTCTGATTTAAAACCAAAGAGGGTGTGACCTAAACCAGAAGGGTTTTTTTGGAAAAAGAAAACCATACCATTATGACCCCAGAAACACTGGAAAACACAGTTCCTCAGTTCCTCAACTTTCACTACATAATTTGAGTTCATACTTGGCCTCAACAAGAGATGTGCATGGCACAGTTTTTTAAACCAATGATTAATTTTTTGTACCTGCCTGCAATATTCTCTACCAAATTTAGGTTCTAATTCCCAAAATATAAATAAACTAACCTAACTTAAACCACTGCAACCCTGACAAGGCAGTTACTAGGGATGAACCCTGACAAGGCAATTACTAACAATGCATGAATGAATGTGGGCTCTGTCCTGCAAGCTTTATATCTGACTGCAGACTCATGCTCAAACTCCCTCTCTTTCGACCTTGTTTGCTGCTCCAATGGGATCCCAGTCCCAATATGCACATCTCTAGTCTTAACTAGCTTCTCTGTGAACCTTGCTGGCAAGCTTTCTAAAAAAAAAATAAAATGAACAGTGCACCTCCTATTTGTATCTGTATGTGTATCACTTTAGAACACATTATCTGTTCATTCGGAATAATATATTCATATTTGGTAACATCCCTAGTGTGTATGTATAGATATACTCACCACTCTCTGCTGCATATGAGAGTTGGGTTCCATAGTTATTATTGTGCAACACACAGACACCAAGGACCCAGTAGAAGAGGGGAACTACAGTGAGAAAAGCAACACATAAAAGGATTGTGCTATACTAGAAGCAGAAGAAGCAGCCTTTATTTGTCACGTTTACATTATAGCACAGTGAAATTCTTATATCTTTCTATGATTTACATCCTGAAACTGTTTTTCAGTTATTCCGGATACATGCATAACATATGGGAAGACATTAACAGCTTCATAGTCAGTAAAATCATACAAAAGCATGGATTCCACAAGATTTTGGAAACATTCCTTTGAGATTCTGCCCCATATTGACATGATTGCATCATACAATTCCTGTCGATTTTTCTAGTGCACTTTCATGCTGTGAATCTCCCGTTCTACCGCATCCCAAAGGTGTTCTATTGGATTCAGATCCAGTGACTAGGAAGGCCACTGAAGAACAGTGAACTCATTGTCATGTTCATGTTCAGTTTGAGATGACTTTTGCTTTGTGACATGGTGCATTATCATGCTGGAAGTAGCCATTAGGAGATGGGTAAATTGTGGCGATGAAGGGATGCACATGGTCAGCAACAATACTCAAAAAGACTGTAGCATTCAAGTGATGATTGATTGGTATTAATGGGCCCAAAGTGTGCCAAGAAAACATTCCCCACACCATTACACCACCTCCACCAGCCAGGACTGTTGACAAAGCAGGTTGGGTCCATAGACTCATGCTGTTGGTGCCCAATCTTGACCCTACCATCTGTGTGCCTCAGCAGAAATTGAGATTTATCAGACCAGGCTATGTTTTTCCAGTCTTCAACTGTCCAGTTTTGGTGAGCCTGTGCCCACTGCAGTCTCATCTTTCTGTTTTTGGCTGAAAGAAGTGGAACCTGATGTGCTCTTCTGCTGTTGTAGCCCATCCGTCTCAAGGTTCGATATGTTGTTCATTCTGAGATGCCTTTTCTGCTCACCACAATTGTACAGAGTGGTTATCTGAGTTACTGTAGTCTTTCCCCAGTCTGGCCATTCTCTGTTGACCTCTCTCATCAATAAGGCATTTCCGTCTGCAGAAGTGCTGCTCACTGGATGTTTTTTCTTTATTGCACCATTCTGAATAAACTCTAGAGACTGTTGTGCATGAAAATCCCAGGAGATCAGCAGTTAAAGAAATACTCATACCAGTCTCTCTGGCACCAACAATCATGCCATGGTCAAACTCAGTGAGAGCCAATTCAATTCTATTGGTACAGTGCTTTTAACAATGGACATTGTCACAAAGCATCTTTAGAGAAATATATATAAATTCCAGATATAAATGTTACATTAATAAATTTATCCCTATTAAGCAAGCCAGAGGCAACGGTGGCAAGGTAAAACTCCCTGAGATGATATGAGGAAAAAAACTTGAGAGGAACCAGACTCCACAGGGAACCCATTCTCTGGGTGACATCAGATAGTGTGATTGTAAATAATTTCCCTTCTATAACTGTGTACTATATAGCCAAAAAGTGCAGTTGTGTAGGCAGGAACCTATGAGCAACTTAAAAATATGAGCATCAGAGTTACACATTTTTTCCCCATTCTGAACTCGAAGTTGCTGACCCGTATCTGCTTGATTTTTATGCACTGCACTGCTGCCACATGATTGATTAAACAATTGCATGAATGCATAGGTTTACAGGTGTTATAAATAAAGTACTCAGTGAGTGTATATTCTCAACATACATACAAGATCATGCCATGCTCAAACTTGATCAGGCCATTTTTAACAGGCCATCAATCCATCATCATACCATTACATACCTGAAGCACACAGCTGTTGTTTCCACAAGTATGTTTAAGAAATACATCCTGGGACCACTCCTGGTCTTTCTGTTGACGCACACAGAGACCAGTCACTTCAGAGTCCTCCAGCACATACGAAGGTAACTTGCTCTCTGGATCAACAGAAGACTGCAGCTTTCGCATCTGCACCTGGCTCTCCAGCCCAACACAGCGCTGTATCAACTGTACCTCGATTGCCTCACTCAAGTAGCTGCATATCACCTGCCTTCCACAGATAATAATCTGAGGGAGAAAGACAGAGATATTAAGAAAATGGGTTTTGGTAACTATAATCAGTAACAGTGTTTAAAGGTTAAAAGTTAAAGTTCAATTCAATTCAATTCAATTTTATTTGTATAGTGCTTTTAACAATGGACACTGTCTCAAAGCAGCTTTGTAAAGTAAAGTGCTTCTTAGATGCTGCCAGCGGCTTGTGTTACTGGATTACTCTTTCTCACAATGAGGCAATATGTCGTCTGTGTAGAGAAATGCATGTGTATGCACCATGCATCCACACATCATTTCCCACGACTATACAGACAACACTCCTCCAGTGTTACTGCATACCAGATGCACAAACGTCTTCCCCAGTAATAATATATATGGAATCTGTAGTCCCTTATCAGTGTAAGGCTTGTAAGTGTTCCAACTACTTAATTCCAACTGCACATAAAGCTGTTAATGTTTAG
The DNA here is from genome assembly GCA_037576675.1 of Pangasius sanitwongsei. Taxonomy (NCBI): domain Eukaryota; kingdom Metazoa; phylum Chordata; class Actinopteri; order Siluriformes; family Pangasiidae; genus Pangasius; species Pangasius sanitwongsei. The sequence goes on along the minus strand of CM075024.1, from coordinate 8,111,429 downwards.
AAACTTGCACAACAGCCAGACCTCTTTATTTTATTTACCGTTTATTTTTCTGAAGAATTTTTTAATTACATTGATTATTAGGCGCTACCTTTCAAATATATTCACAACTGAGAGAAGATCTCAGATCTCAGGTCCCAACTGAGATATCTTTTTCCATAAATGTAGATAAGCAATTTACTTTTTGGATTAGCAAGTAGATAAAATATTTTTGCACTCTGCAGTTGGTACTTAGCTTAGTAACATCTAGTAATATTAAATGATTTGTTCAAATTATCCTTTAAGTTAGATTTTTAAGACGGTGCAAGTTGAGACACTAAAGTCATGACGGTCATTTTAAAATTTATTATTAGCTGTAGTTTAGTTCTAATTATTAGTTAGTAATTTCTGTGTCTGTGTAAAGTGAAGTACAGGTGTGACTGTCCTCAATTGCACCTTAGAGACAAATTGTGAACAAAACACTCAAGCCATCATCCAAAGATGCATATGGTAGCATTTGTAATGTGAACACTAATGCATCCTGATGTGTCCCCAATAGCCAAGATAGCCAAGAGCCTTTTGCACAACAAATTCTTTTACTTTGAGTAATGATTCAATAACCTGAGTAAGGAAAAGAAAGTATCTACTGAACAAATGGTCCACTTCAGTAATAAAAATGTTTATATTTAAATGATTTATATATTAATCAGCATATATTTTATACTGCATCAGAACTAGACCTGTCACGATGACTACTTTTGGTGGACAATATATTGTCCCAGAAATAACTGCGATAAATGATATTATTGTCATATTAAGACCATTTTATGCCACTGATATAATGATAATATTATAGCATAATAACGCAAGTACACCCTTTCAAAGAGCAATGAATGTTTAATTCTTAAGAATATTCAGACATTAGAATTGGAATGTCAAAATAAAAAAACAGCAGATATTAAATCAACAGTCCACCAGCGGGCGTAACGAATAAATACAAACCAAACAGCGCCGTGTTTATTGCAAAGAACAAACCTGGCTGTTAACAAAGTGCATTTATTTTTAAACTAAAGTGCATAAAATTATAAAATCAAAAGATATAACCTAGGCTCTCAGGCCAGGCCCAGTGTTAATTTTCACACTGTTTTTAGTTAAAGTTTTTGTCTTCTGATGAAAACATTCTTTAAATTTAGTCAAAATTCCATCATGTCATATTTATTACTTTTAGTCAATTTTACTCTGACTATAGTAGAATTGTTAGTCAAAAATGCAAAAATTAAACCAAATATCCAAACATTTTATATATCAACTTAAACATGTATCAACAAAAACTTGCAAAAACTGCCCGTTGTGAAAACCTGATCTCCTGACATAATAACATTACAATGAGTACACTACTGCAATACAATACTGTGAATTCTTTATACTTTAGTTATTCATTGTCCGTGTTTTACTGCATTGTTACTGAAAGAGCGAATTCACAATGCGACTTCTACCTAGTGCATTACTTAAGTTCAAGTTCACTGGTGCATTTGCATCATTTTGTGCAGAAGCAAGTTGTAATATTATGTTTATGTTGTTTATATGTCTGATTAATCTCATATGCATATAGGATGCGTTTGGGTAAGTTAATTAACCTGCTAGTAAAGCGCTTCAGTATACCGGAGTTCATTCACTGTTCAGCTTCAGCTCACGCAGTTTAAGCGGGTCAATCCCAGACACTGTTGACTATGACTGAATTATTTGAAACACAAGAACTATTCTTTCTAAATCTTTCTTCTTCAAAAAACTTTGTTAGTGCATTGTTAATATCTTGTGTGCCATTTTTTTTTCAACAGTATTTTTTAAAATTAAAATCAGTGTTAGTGCTTTCTATACATCTTAAATTTGAATGCACAGTTTTTGCATTCGAATGTGCATTTTTTTCTTAAATTCAACAAATATTCAGAGCAGATGAGAGGACAGAAGCAGCATGAATGGCTAAAATATTGCTGACATTCATTCTTATGTAAAGTAAACACAATGGGCAATATCGAGGTCAGCAAAAATGATTGAGGTCATGTCCATATATTGTACGATAAGTCAATAATATAATTATCGTGGCAGCCTTAATCAAAACTAACATTATCAGTAGCATATCATAATTTTGTGACATTCAGTGAAAATCTTGAGGTGGTGATATTTTAATGTGAACTTAATGTTTTTTTTTTGACTGAACCACAGTGATGGAGGTTCAGTTAATAAAAAAAACCTGTGCCAGGTGTAAACGGCATTGTAAATCGCTCACTGTTTAGAGACGAATATTAATACCAAGTGGGAATGGAGCCAGAGGGAAAAGTTTATGGGCTTTGCTTTCTTTTGTCCCCTGCACAATTGATTACTAGGAATAGTATTATAACTCCAGTAACAAGCAAGTTATCTAGCAAATTAGCAGTACATTAACTTATCTAGCAAATTAGCAGTACATTAACTTGCCAAACAACAGTATTTTATGCAATGGACTGTATAAGAGTACTCTACCTGCTTTTGCACTCCGCTGAGCTGCTGAATTTTAATAATGAGTGAGGCAATTTGGCTCTTCCTATGGATGCATCTGAGCATTGTCCCCACATTGTCAATACTGAAGGGCTCTGACCAGCGCCAGTTACCCCAGCCTTCAATACAGACGTGCAGCAGCTGTGGAAAGCATATACACACAGACACATTAAATCTTGAATCAGGTATTTTTTTATTTTTATTTTTTAAAGTTTGTGTTGGGGTTGGAATAGAGAACAGATTTAGGTGACAACTAAGTTCTGCTGATGTACTCATGTCAATGTCCTCAGAAAACCCACCTGTATTTGTGTTAATCTACTGTATATGACACATCGCCATTTGCAAAGACAGACATCAGACAGCATTTTTGTAATTTAGACAATAGAACAATACTGTCATAAATTCAAGCAAAACCATAATCACATGCATCATATGATCCTGTGAAACAAAGAGGCATATATGCTGGATGCTCTGCACTATAAGACCATACTCAAAGAACACCAATGACTTCTACTCCAAATTAGTGATGAGGGAGAGAAGAGGAAATTGGAATACATGCGAAAGAAAGAAAGGTAGAGAAAAAATGTATAGGCATATGCAAGGTAATTAGCCCAGGCAACTTTGCTTCAGTTTAAGGAGATCCAATTCACTAGAGATGAGTTACCACTAAGATTTGTTTGTTAACACTTTGTTTACACCCTGGGTGCATGTCATTTGCTGATGTGTAAGTCTTGAAATGTAGAAATGCAGTTAATCTATGGTCACAACCAACAGTGTTTTTTCACCACTTGCATTACATCTGAAGTTAATGGACAGATGTACTGTAATGCAATGATGTAATGGCAGCTGTTATGCATGGTATGGTAAGGGAGAAAACTCACTCTGATTGGATAACACCAACCCGACCAGACCTGGCAGGGAGAATGGAAGAAAACCCAATTCCGGACTGGAGAATTCACTCCAGAATGAACACCTGTCCATCACAGGGCACCATGCACAGACATTCATACCTAGGGCAATTTAGCATAGCCAATCTGCCCATTCCTACATGCCCACATGTTTTGGATAGTTGGAGGAAACCCACGCATATAAAGGAAGAACAAATGAAATTCCACACAAACAGTAATTCAAGCTCAGGATCGAACAAGGGACCCTGGAGCTATAAGTAAGGGTAATAAATAAACATTTACAGTACATGGAAGAACATAGCACCAGATAGTACACAAGTCATCTGTTGCCACAGCATGACTATCGATAATGTACTAAGTTCATGTACCAAATTCAGGTACTAACGTTACCCTGTTACAGGCCTGATGATGTACCTCAGTTCCATCAATGGCCATCTAATCCTGTTTCTAAATTTCCTATTTCACCAGATGGTTTCTGTCTATTGTTATATCTGTATCAGTTTAGGGTTACTATTAGAAAACTGCCCAAACATTTCTAGTTATAACCTGCCCAGATAGGTTTATAGCTCATCAAGACCCGTTCATATGCTGTGAACTGTAAATGTACTATGGGTTTATTTTCTTTTTTCCATGATTATTAATAATTATCATGTTAATAGATACATGATTTATTCATTTTAATATCAATTCAATTAAGTGTGATTTGTGTATGTGTCTTTGTTCACTCATGATGTACACGTCTGTTCATTGGGTTATAATATTCTGTGCTTGCTCATGTTTTTCTCCTATCTTAGCCTTGGGCTTTATCTATATGGTGTGCGTCCTCTTGCATGCACACATCAGTATAAAAGTCTGCTATGTCCAGCTTTTGGTTAGACTATAGAATGGCCAGGTTGTTTGTGCAGGCAATAAACCATCTCTTTTATTATAACCTGGCTCTTGGTCTCCTGATTCTTCAGTCATCTTACTTCTGATGAAACTGCAGTAATTTTTATGGTCATCCAGATAGATTTACAATAATTTTGGTGACCCCGGCAAGACAGTGATGTTCTCCATCCATGAACTGTGGCAACCCAGATAGACATCATCACCTACCTGATCTGATCCAGTGATCCTGTTCCTGTGGTCCTGACAAACGTATGCCAGTACAGATGAGTGAGTCATCCCCAGTGCTACAGGCCTGATGATGTACCTCATTTCCATCAAAGAACTTGCAAGATGACAGAATCAGTTTGATGATAAAATAAGAGTTTGACTGATAGAAGTTCAGTAGAAGTTTCTCTGTACCGAATGAGTTAGCACTGTTTTATACAGTATGGCAATGAGTAATCAGGATCCTAAGGGTGTCGGAGAGCCTTCCTCACCAGTTTGTGAGTCATCCTTGCCTTTTGCTGATAATCTCAGTTTTGAGAGGGAGCTAGAGCAAATTTTAGATGAGTTATGTGGAATGAAAAAGTCTAAGTTATGAAAAGAGTTTCGTATTCCAGAGCAACCAGTGTGGCGCAGAGAGCAGTGTTTTTCTGCTTTTCTGCATCACGCGTAAAGACCTTGAGGCAGGGGTGCAAGTGTTCAGGCAGTGGCATGCTTTCCTAATACATGAGAAAAAGTGTGAGAGCGATGAGATAGTTGCTAAGCTGGTGCAGGAATGTGCCAACCATAAAGGCACCGCTATCTCTACTCAAAAAACTTGTGCACTTTCAAAATTCCATTAAATTTCTCCAAACCAAGATTGAGGGTTTGGGAAAACAGACACTACTTTTGTCTAAAGCAAAGAAGCTGTATCGATCTCTTAAAGCCTTAACCACCTATCAAAGACACAGTCTTCAGATTTGTCACCCTCCAATGATGATTCAGATGACCCTGGCTTAGATCGTGCAGCCATTGGGGTAGCCACGAACAAGCAGGCAAAAGTAATAAAAATATCAGCCACTGAGAGAAATGGGCATGGGCGCATTAGTGACTCAGATGACACGTAAAATTCAGTTATACAACTTGCATCCTTTGGATGTTATTTCAATATGCTCACAGACACTCGTGCCTACCGAAGTGGAGAAGTTGAATGCTTATTATGATAACTGTGAATATAAGAATTTAAGATAAGCATAACCAGCATTATGTTCAGGTGTTTATGCTGTATGGAGGATACAATTCAAGTTCCATTTCTGGAAATTCTTGGAAGTTGCGTTTCCCTTACTCAATGGGCTGGTGGTTTAAAAGCTGAAGTGCTGCTGATTTTGAAGCCCAACTGGCATAAGGCAAGACTTTGTGATCTTGTGAGCTTCCTGGCATATGCATTTTCACTCTAATGTGAAAATGCATGTGTCTGTTTTGTTGCAAACAACTGGTAATGTTCTAAATGCATAAGCCGTTCAGCGGGATGAGTGCTGGTATTGTCACAAGCACGGGCATTGGGAGCATGTATGAAGTAAGAAGAAGGCTGACTCGAGAATGCTGAACGGGAAATGTGCTCCAACTTCCGGAGCTTTCCAGCCTGATCCACTGGGCGGGACTATCTCGCCAGAGGTGGTGAGGCAATTAATTCAGCTGGTACAATGCGCCTCCCAACACTCAGATGCTTTACCTCTGCCTCCTGGTGCACACTCTTTTTGGATATGTCTGCTGTGAGAGCCTTTTTGCAGCCAATTATGCATGAGCAGGATAACAGATTGTGATAATCACTGTGAATGATCATGAACGCTGTTTTCTGATTGACACTAGTGTACATGTATCAATAATTCAAAAGAGATGGCTAGAGGTTTTGGTCTTCATCTAACTAGAACTAGCACCATCATTTCTGGTGTGACTGGGGAGAATTCTAACACTTACAGAACTGAACCTGTTCGTTTGTGTTTTGGTCCTAAGACACTTGCCATCTCTCTTATGGCAGCATGGCTGTTACTGCCTGTGCTCCAGTAGTGTTAACACAACATCTTACTGTTCGCTGTACACATGCTGTTCTTTCTCTGTTGTTCTCAGCTTGTGTGATCACAGTGACTGGCCAGAAATGGGGCATTTGGCTCAATGCTCTCACAGCACCCAACATTACCTGGCAAAAGGCCAAGATCACCAACCCCTCATCGTTAATGATGATTGCAATGTCTGATACACAAGATGAGAGTGCATTGAGTGATCATGACTGTGTGATGCTTTCATACTCACTGCCTTTGAGTGTTTCTGAGATTCCTCTGGAAAATCTAGACATGATTTTGTTTACAGACAGTTCAGCCCAAGTACTGAACAGATGCAGGCATGATGGATGGGCTGTTTGCTCATCACATGCAGTGATAGATCAGGTTGCTGAACTTTTGGCTTTGAGTAATGCCTGCCTCCTCACTACCAGTTGTACTGCTATGATTTACATGGATTTACAATATGCCTTTAGTATTGTACATGATTTTGAAAGTATCTGGTGCCTTTTTAACAGCTGCAGGCACACCCGTTAAACATGCCTCATTTGTGTCAGGCAGTTGAAGTTGTTCAGGTACCTTATAAGGATGTTCAGCACCCATTAGGCAGACATAGAAACACAAATAATTGACTCTCCTCTTCAGCTCACTTAATATTTTTAAATGGATTTAGGTCAGACGTTTGGGATTAAAATCAGTCAAGCACACTAATGGGATTGATATGTCAAAACCTTGATTCTATGGTCATTTTTCTGTGAATTCGAATTTGCCTCACTGTCCTGTTTTTTGCCAAATAACTCTCATTACACCCTGTTCCAATAGTCGATGCATGCATTCATGTAAATAAAAAAACTGCTAAATATAAATGACAGAGAGAGACAGTTACCTGAGGGGCTTTGTGGGATCTCCAACAATACTGGTGGCTTTGGCCACTGGACAGCACCACACTTTCATCTGTATCCACCTGACCAAAACATAGCGTCTCCTGTGTGTCATTACAGACTACATAGTGACAGAAAATGAGCTCCTCTTCCTCTGGTTTCAGGTTCTGAATGTTAAGCACAGACACAAACAAAAACACACAAACATGCACACAAAAACCTTACTGAGATAATAATAGTACACAGTGCTTGGAATAATCATATAATAATAATAATAATAATAATAATAATAATAATAATAATATTACACTAGGTTTAGAACAATCACAAAGTAAACAATTTCACCAGAAAACTGTTTCGCAAAGTTCCTCAGGGGTGAGATTCAGAAACAAAGTAAGGTTTAATTTGCATCTGCATCAGTGTGTCACTCTATGTGTTTGTCACTTTGTGATTATGGATGATTGCTGGTTTTGGCTAATGATGTATAAAAAAATTATGTAGCAAATTGAAAAGCACAGCGGAATAGTGAACCCATAATATACAGTACCCTCAGAAAGTATTGGAATGCAAAACCAATTCTTTTGTTTTTGCTGTACACTGAAGACAATTGGGCTTGAGATCCAAAGATGAATGAGACAATGGATTAGAATGTCAGCATTCATTTCCTGACATTTGCATCTAGATGTGTTAAACAACTTAGAACATGACACCTTTGTTGACAGACCACACAATTTTTAGGGAAGCAAAATTGGAATAGACAGTTTTAAAGTAAATTACACTTAATATTTCTTTCATTTGTTTGGGGGGGGGGGGTCTCCCTTCAGTCTCATCTTCAGAAAGTGAAAGGCATGCTCAATTGGGTTAAGGTCTGGTGATCTAAAACCTTCCATTTCCCCCCCGATAAACATCTTTGTTGTGTTAGCAATATGTTTTGAGTCATTGTCTTGTCCTGCATGATGAAGTTCCTCCCAATTAGATTGGATGCATTTCTCTGTAAACTGGCATGCAGAATGTTTCTGTAGACATCTGAGCTCATTCTGCTGCCACCATCATGAGTTACATCACCAATAATGATTAGTGAGCCCGTAAGCCATGACACTACTAGTGACTGATTAGCTCGTATGTTTTGGATGATGAGCAGATCATTTCTTTGAGGTGCATCTTGGTTCCAGGACACTTGTGGCTCATCACTGTATTTCTTTGTGAATTCCAATCTGGCCTTCTGACTCTTACTGCTGATGAGAGGTTTGCATCTTGTGATATGGATTGTTGTACCTTCACCCCTGTCCTGTGGTAGTTGTTGATGTTACTGTTGTTTTTGGGTTTTTCATCACAGCTCTCACAATATTTTGGTCATCAACTGATGATGTTTTCCTTGGCCGATCTATTCAGTGTTCTGTTTGTTAGTCCACCAGTGGTTTCTTTCTTTTTCTTTTTTGTTTTAATTAAAGGCACAGAACTGGTGGGTTCATGGGCATGGTGCTTTGGTAAACTGGGATGACTGGATGTAAAACATCATGCGTTCACTCAAGTTTGTTGAAGGTGGACTGACTGGCCGCTTTATGTCCCAAGGCGCCCTCATATCTCTGTTACCTTCTGGCTCCCTTTTAGTTATGCTGTAGCTATTTTTGCCAGGGTCCCAGGTTGCACTCTGCTCATAATCTACATTCTCTTAAACCATTACAGGACAAGAGCATACATAATAATAATCTGTGTTCTCTCTTCCCCCTCTGTTTTTCTTCCCCCTCCTTCTCTCTCTCCCTCTCTCACACACTTTTCAGCTACACATGCTACACCATGCTACCAGTAATCCTGACTCCTTCTGCTCTCCGGACCTGCATGATCCATCATGAGGTCCTATTTCTGTTTGGAGTTTTAGTCGTCTGATAATCATTCGCTGCTGCTAAAGATGGCCCCACAGGGATAGCCTAAAGATCACCATGAAATTACTGTGGATGGTACAAAACAGAAACTATAAAGATGGCTGGCTGTGGATATTCTTCCTTGGATAACCTTAGGACTACAACAGTTTGCACTCAAGTCTCCATCACTGAACAGTTAATAACTTCAGTTTGATACAATAGACTTTAAGTAAAAACTATAATGAATTCAGAAATGACTCTGATACTCATACTCATAAGTCGTTCATAAGCTCGTAGGTTCCTGTTAACACAATTGCACCTTTGGACTATGGAGTATACAATTATAGAAGAAAAATTATTTATAATTACACTATTAGGTGTCACCCAGATGAGGATGCGTTCCCTTTGGAGTCTGGTCCCTCTTAAAGTTTTTTCCTCTTGTTATCTTAGGGAGTTTTTCCTTGTCACCAACTATGCCAGTGAATAGTCTGTCTGATAACCAGATGAAACTTCATGCTCTTCTTCTATAAAGAGCTTGGAGTTTATACACATGCCTCATTTATAAAGATGTGAAGGTGGAATAATGTAAATGTCCACCATAAGTAAAAAGTGTGAACTGTCACAGAACAGCACCCTGATCAACAGTAGCTCTGAAAGGTCACTGAATTCTGGCAAATATTCAGAGCTAATTTATAGACATAAGAAATGTGTGCGCTCTTGCAAGGTGGTGGCTACTTCAGGGTCTGGGGGAGAATGTGGGATTTCCTCAGATATAGCTCATGAGACCTGGACACATGCACACACAAGCTATGGCCCTGAATTCAGACAAATGGCAGAATCACAGCACTGATGAGAGTCTGGTGCAGCTCTCCTGTACATTCACAGTGACACCTTAGCAACACCTTAATCACATATCCACATGGTCATCACATACACTACATGTCCAGAAGTATATGGACACCTGATCATCACACCCATATGTGGGCCTCCCCCAAACTGTTGGAGCATATAATTGTTTAGGATGTCTTTGTATGATGTAGCATTAAGATTTCCCTTTACTGGAACTAGGGGACCAAAACCTGTCCCAGAATGACAATGCCCCTGTGCACAAAGTGAGGTCCATAGAGACATGGCGTGCCAAGGGTGGAGTGAAAGAACTCCATTTGCCTTGCATGCTGACTGTGCTCCAGGCCATCTCACCCAACATCAGTTCCTGACCTCACTAACTAGTGGCTGAATCCCCACAGCCACCTTCCAAAATTTAGCGGAAAGCCTTCTCAGGAGAGGTGAGGTATATAACAGGTAAGTGATACTAAATCTAGGATGGGATGTCCACAATGCACATTATGGGTGTGACTGGGCAGGTGTCCACATACTTTTGGTCATAATGTGTACATACAGACAGTCACCCATACAGAAATTTGAATGGTGTGTGTGTGTGTGTGTCTCACCTGCTGCCATGCTTTCAGTGCTGTGTTCAAGGTATGTATAATATGCTGCCCCACTGTAATCAACATGGGCTCCAAGAAAACACTGAAATGGAGCATCAGCTGTGTTTGCTGGGAGTGTGTGTATTTTTTAGTGGCATGGCCCTGTAGGCTAAATGGTTGTAGGAGAGGCAATAGGGTGAGGTTCCTGTAGTCCACCAAGTGGCACTGCAGTGTGGAGTACAAGTGCAGCTCCTGCCCCAGGTGAGCTCCCTTACTCCATTCTCGCACAAATGCCTTTGGCTCGTGCAGAGACACTACTGCATACTCTTGAACAAATGGCAGCTTCCTGTCTTGGAGGAAGGGACGGAGCCGCTGGGATGGAGCTAAGGAGAAAAAAAAAACAATTAGAAAATATAGGTGCAAGCAGCGTTGGGCCCAAGCACCATGGGCACAGCAGTGTCTGTTTCAGCAGTAAGTTTTAGCATGCCTATGTTATAATGTCACATCATTGAACATGATGTGATCTGAACATGAAATTTGATCCAGATTTCAACATTTCCTTTCAGTTGAATATAATGGACATATTGACATCATTCTGACTTTTTGTGCTATGACTCTTTCCCACACTCTAAAAGACACGTTAAAATGGTTTGTTTATTAGCATCACAGGAATACAGGAATTATAGCCATTTATAGTCCTTCCATTTTCACTGGTTGAAAAGTAATTGGACAAACTAACAATTATAAATACAAGGATTATTTTAATCTGAGAAAAAGTATAGCTCTATACGCTTCAGAATTCATTCTGCTACTTCTATTAGCAGTCACATCAAAAAACACCAGTAACTCAGTTCCACTGGCAGCCATACATGCCCATGCCATAACACTGCTCAACAATGTTTGACAGGTGATGCGGTATGCTTCGGAACATGAGCCCTTCCTTTCCTCTTACATACTCTTCTCTTCCCATCATTCTGGTACAAGTAAATCTTGCATCAGAACTGATCAGGCTTTTTTTTTGTTTGTTTGTTGTTTTTTTTTTTTGTTTTTTTTTTAGAGTTTTTTTTAGCAAGTCTAATTTAGTCTTTCTGTTCTTTAGTGTTACCAGTGGTTTGCATCTTGAGGTAAACCATCTGTATTTACATTCATGAAGGTGTCTCTTGATTGTAAATTGTAGCCTAATGATGGCTTCCTTCACTTGTATTGACACCTCTTTGGACCGCATATTGAGAGTTCGCATGAATAGCTGTCAAATGCAAATTCAATGCTTGGAATCAACTCCAGACCTTTTATCTCCTTAATTTGTCATGAAATAATGAGGAAACAGGCTACACCATGAAAATGCGTTTCAGTCAATTGTCCATTTACTTTTGAAAATGGAGGGCTGTAATTCCTTACATGGTTACTGCAATATTTTTGTTAAATCCCTTGAATTAAAGCTGAAAGTCTACACTTCAATCACATCTTGATTACTTAATTTCCAAATTCCAAATACTTCCAAATACCTCTGGACCTGACTGTATTGTCAAATAAATTAGAGACATGAAATGGGCTATATTTTGCTCTAAGTTAAGCCATCCTGGAGGCCCTAATCTCCGAATCAGGTAAAGTTTGGAAGTGAGGAAATCCAGCTGCATCATACACAAAGGAAGAAGACAGTTAAATCACACCACAGAACTTTGACAGTTGATGCAGGTTTCCTAGTAGACCATGTGTTCAGTGAGGAGTGCCAGATGAGTGTGGGTGTTACCTGTGCCGAGCTGTTCCAGGTGATGGCACAGCCGCAGCTCCAGGTGGGCCAGTTTCAGGGACACACCGAGTGATGGCACAAGCCATGGTGCAAAACAGGAGTCGACTTGCATACACGCTGCCAGTGCAGTAGGAGATACCAACTGCTCACAGGGCAACTGGGAACCTGACTCACTTTCTGAACTAAACAGAGACAGAAACATTGTATATATAGTAATGTAACAGCAGTGTACATCAATAATAGTGAATGTAGTAAAAATTAGTATTAAGAGAAACAGGACATTATGGAAAAAATTCCTTCATCAGTTGTGCAAGTTAAGTGCTTTTGAGGCTGTAGGAATTGAAGCCAGTTGATATTTGAATTGAATGATAATATGATAGTTATTGTCAAAACATGACATTCATTCCATAGGGTTTCAAAGTTCTGAGAGGGTAGAGGAGCTCTTTCTCTTTGAGCTTTTAAAGAGTTCCCGCGAAACCAGTTCCCTGAACCCGTGCTTTCCCTCCCCCTTCCTCTCCCCCTGTGTCTGTCTCCTCTCTCCCCCAGGTGGGTGAATCTGGGGCCGCAGGTGTGGGAGTAAGGCCTGGGCCGGTGTGCTGGCATTCCAAGGACCACCACCACGTGATGGAGATGGGGGCATTGGTCCAGAACCCCCGACACACCGCAGGCCGTCCCCGATCGAGCCGGGTTGTACCGCATACCGGTGAGTGCTCAAGAGGGTACATACCACGCATTGGTGGATTCGGGCTGTAACCAGACATCAATTCACCAATGCTTGGTTCACGGTGAGGCATTGGGAAAGGCACATTTGGTGAAGGTGAGGAATATGCATGGGGATGTTCATGAATATCCGCTAGTACAGGTCATTATTCAATCCGGGGACAAACTATAGAGTAGAGGCGGCGGATAGTCCTCGCCTCACCCATCCACTAATCCTGGGGACAAATTGGCTGGGGTTTCGAGCGTTAGCGAGAGAAATGTTTGTGGATGGGTCCTGCAGTAGTGAAAAACAGTGTGGGATGTGCACAGCATTGGCTGGGGAGGAGGTATTGGGGCCATCAAAGTCAGCTCCAAGTCAGGGGGACATCAAGAACATGGGTGCTCCGCTCCTCCCCTCTTGGCAGAGATTTCCCTCAGGGATTTCCCCTAGGAGCAGTCATGCGATGAGAGCCTCAGGCACGCCTTTGACGAAGTGAGGGCAAACAATAGTCAACAAATGCAGCCTAATGATGCGCTCTCCCACCCCTATTTTTAGATTTTTAAGGATAGGTTATATCGAGTGACACAGGACACTCAAACACAAGAGGAAACGACCCAGTTGTTGGTTCTGAAGAGCCATTGGGAATTATTATTCCAGGCAGTTCACCATAATCCACTTAGGGGCACTTAGGAGAGGATAAAACACTGGACCGTCTCATGGCCCGCTTCTACTGGCCAGGCATTCACGGTGATGTTCGCAGGTGGTGCATGACATGTCGCTAACTAATGTTGCGGAGGCACTCTTGCATGTTATCTCCCGAGTCGGGATCCCAAAAGAGATCCTGACTGATCAGGATTTTAGGTCAAGAACACTATGCAAGCTTTACGAGTTGTTGGGGATTAAATCGATTCTAACCAGCGTTTATTACCCGCTAACGAATGGGTTGGTGGAACGATTCAATCAAATGTTGAAAAACAAGATTCATAAGTTCGTTTACGACGATGCGCGAAATTGGGATAAGTGGCTAGAGCCCCTGTTATTTGCAGTGTGAGAGGTCAAGCAAGCCTCAACAGGGTTTTCCCCGTTCGAGTTATTGTATGGGCAGAAGTCTTGCGGTGTGCGCAACGTCATTCTGGAAAACTGGGAGGAGGGACCTTCTAACAGTAAAAAATAAAAATTCAGTACATTCTTGACCTAAGAGCAAAACTCCACACCACAGAGGGAGGTGGTTCCTGTGTTTTTGGTGACTGTTGTTCCAGAGAGGGAGGAGGCAGAACTGGAGGTAAACCTAAAAACATTGGCTCAATCCACCCTATCCCTTATGAATACCACCTTTGCCTGGCCCAAACCACGGATGTGACTAAATTACAAGCAGAGTTTTCTGACATGTTCTCGCCTCTCCCTGGTTGCACGGATCTCATAAAGCACCACAAAGAGACAACCCTGGGGTGGTAGTATGCAGCCCCCCCCCATCGTCTGGTCGAACGCAGGATGAACTGAATGCTATGCTTGACATGGGAGTAATTGAGGAGTCACAGTGACTGGAGCAGCCAAGTGGTTTTGGTGCCCAAGCCCGATGGGAAAGTCTGTTTTTGTGTGGACTTTAGAAAGGTCACCGTGGTGTCTAAATTCGACACATACCCAATGCCTCGCATTGATGAGCTGCTTGATCGGTTAGGTGCAGCTTGCTTTTATTCGACACCAGATTTAACAAAAGGATATTGGCAGATCCCCTTGACTCTAATATCTTGTGAAAAAAACGACCTTTTCCACTTCGTCTGGGTTACATCAATTTGTGACCCTACCTTTTGGGCTGTTCGGGGCCCCTCTGACGTTACAGCAACTCATGGACAGAATCTTCTTTCCACACACTGCTTATGCCGCTGCCTATTTAGATGACATTATTATCTACAGTAATGATTGGCAGCGGCACATGCAGCACCTGAGGGCTGTTCTAAAATTGTTGAGGACTCACGGCTAACCCTGGGAAGTGTGCAAATGGGCGGGTGGACATTACACTATCTGGGCATCCACTTGGGCCATGGACAGGTGCGTCCCAAAATTGACAAGACTGCACTGACTGCCCAAGATGAAAAAGGAGGTGAGACAGTTTCTGGGGCTGGCTGGCTATTACTGTAGGTCTGTGCCTAATTATTTGGATGTCACCAGCCCCCTGACTGGCAGGATGGCTCCCTGGCCTGAGTCGGGCGGCGGGGGTATGTGGAAGCGGGGGCATGCCCGAGCGCCAGTTTGTGAATGGAGCGGGGGAGCCGGAAAAGGTGAGTGGTAAGGAATGCGCACCTGCAGGGAATTCTACTAATGAGTGTTCTGTGTTGCAGTGAGCTTGGGCGAGGATAAAAAGGAGAGAAACAAGCACCTTTGAGAGAGCTAACCAGCACAGAGCACCTTGCATACGTGCAAAGGAAAATAAAACTGCTGAAAGCGAAAGTAAAAATTGGAGAATAAATTGCCTCTGAGTTGTTCCCAAGCCTGCCTCCTGCTTCCTCATTTCCCCCAAACTTGGGAAGTTTGTTACACCATACTGTCCATTTAGGGATTACGACTGAGAGTCACAAAACTGATTGACAAAGCTGTATAGGATGAATGGTTTTATTCATCTCCTGTGTTATGGTTGGCAATTTATTTTTATTACTTTTTTTTATTTTAGCTAACATGTAGGTCAAGTCTGAGTACCTATTTGGAGTCCCAATCTCTGACCTATACACATTTTAATTTAGGATATGGACTTGAGAAGGATGCTGACCGTTACCTTCCCCATCAAATCTCTGAAGATTTATAATGATTTTTTGTGCTCTTGTTATGCCACCCTTCAGTAGATGATGTTCAAAAACTGGTGTATTACTTCTGAGTGTCCCACTGACTTGACGTTCCAATAATCATAAATCACAAGATGGCCTGCAACTGAATTGCACAAGATGGCCTGCAACTGAACCCCCCCCCCAGGTACACGGTCCATACCATATACACTATATTACCAAAAGTATTCGGTCACCTGCCTTGACTCACATATGAACTTAAGTGCCATCCCATTCCT
>CM075024.1:8068517-8092112 GCA_037576675.1 Pangasius sanitwongsei | reverse complement strand
GAAATCCATTGTGGTGGTGTATAGAGCCAAAAATGTTAGAATTGTGTCGATGTCCCAATATTTATGGACCTGACTGTTTATATTGATCCCAAACATACATGAGTATTATACAGCTTTATAAAACAGTTTCAGTATTGGCACCCTTACAAATTAATATTTTGTGAGGTTGTACAGGTTCCTTTGAAACTAGTGGATGCCGTATTTTAATGTCCTCACAAGAGTCCATAACACATCTTGATAGCACACTTTGCCAGACGATAACACACAGCAGTCAAATAGTGCTGCTGACCTTTAGGGAGTATGATGGCTACTCTTCAGTGCTACTGAAGTCGAGAATTTCTCAAAGTACTCATATTGTTTCTATTGAGTGTAGAATCTTTAAGTGAACAGGTAGCAAGAAAACCATAAACAATGAATCCTTGCTCACAGACACTGAGGAGCCAAGTGAATTACTGCCTGTCTAATTTCAGCTATCCTGTGAACAACAGAGCAAACATTAGAATATCCCAAACCTTTTGATTTAGGCCATTGGCCAAGACTGGATGGCTGGTCCACAGGATAACACCCAAGGACCCTAAACCATAAATCTGACTCACCCAGGGTGGCCTCACAAAAGAATCAACACAGGCTGGCCTTCTGGACTGAGACCCTTTGTTCTTTCCTCCAGGAACACAATTATGACCCTGATCTCACCACCAGTCACACATTCCACAGAACCCAGCTTTAACAAATGCATCAAGTTACCTTCCATCTCCTGTAAGGACAATGACTTTTAAGATGATGCACCATAGTTCTAAAAACTTGTTGCCTTTTTAATGTCATTCCTTATATGTATCATGCCAAGAGCCACCAGGTCATTATGATGATTTTGCTCATTTAACAGGTATCATAGCGTTAAGGAGTGTATCAATCACAGCAGGTATGTGAGGTTTGGTATGTGTGTTCACTATTGCATTTTCTAAGGGTTGGTATAAAGTGAATTTGAGTACAATGTACTACATGCATGTTACCAAATTCCTGACCAAAGTTCTAACTTTACCTTTTGGAAAGTTAGAAAAAGCACATTACTGAGAGCCCTATATGCTAATTTGTGTCAGAAGAGGAGAATGCAGTTTACACCCTGCCCCAAGATCCTGCTGATTGGAGCAAGCAATTTGGGGTCAGCCCAAATGGAAAGAGTTAAAACCCCCTGACACAAAGCAAACTCAGAAAGAGTCTTTTTTTTAACAACTCTGATTCTCATCCATCCACATCACCGAGAGTTCTCTTCAACCAAAATCACAAGAGAGTCTCCAACCACAACTCAAGAGTCTCTTCCAACACATCTTCAAAAGTCTCTGTCAACATCTCTCTTCCATCAACATCAGCAGGGGTCTCTTCCAACAAGTGACCAGGAGTTCTCATCAACCAAGAGCTTCAGAATTTCTCGCCTCTCGACATCACGAGGAGATCATGCTTGCTCCGAGGCGCCGCATCTAGACTAGCTCCTGCAAAGCCTCCAACTCCCACCTTTGCACCGCTGTGAACCACTCATCAATGCTTTGCAACCTGTCTACGAGACTCCGCCGGGTTCGCGCCATACTTTGCTCATCATCCTCATCCTTGTCTTCCGAGACGCTACTTAAGGCCAACCACACCACTGACCAATCAACATTGCTGGAAAACCCCCCCAAAGAACGATGCAACGATGGAATCCCTGGCAATGCAAGCGCGAGTATAGTACCGCCAGATTCTCGCAGAACAGATGCGTTCAATATAAAGTTTAACGCCTTCCTAAATGAAACAAAGGTTAAACTGATAAGTTGATGGTTTGTTCAGGTCATTGTCTGAGAAACTGCTGGAAACTTGGGATTTCATTCACTCTCTGTTCAAAGCCATTTTCATCCATTTGTGTGTGTGCGCGCAAGAGTGGTTTCTGTGTTAAAGAACAGTAATAAAGTCTTGTCTGATTTTAAATGCAAGTGTCTTGTGTCTCTGTGCATATAATTTACTGCCGATAAACTGCCGATCTTGTTACTGTGCTCTCAGTATAATGTTTCACTATATTTAGGATATTATTGCTGGTGGCCACAGAGGTAACACCCCATGCACAATTAATAAATATACTAATTTCAACTTATTGCTGGATGAATATTTGAGCAGCTATTACTATATTACGTTTGCAAAATTTCCCCTTCTGAGCTGATCTGCTATTCTCCTACATATTTTGGTGGAGAATGTGGGCAAGCTTAACCTAAACAGCTAATTTCCTACTTGTGGATAAAAATCTCTCAAAATGATGATATTGCTCTCCATTAAGAACATTATATTGCTCTCTACTGAAGGTTGTACACCACGGCTGAGGGAAAGACTAGCGAAGTCCTGCAGCGAGCATTTATGGAAATGTGGGCTGAGGATGTGAGAGAGACCCTGGTTTATCTGGTGACTGAAGATATAGATGTAAAAACAAACAGTGAGACAGTTTTAAATTGGTTCATTTCGGAAAATCGTAAACGGGAGTGTAGCCTAAAAGCCCGAAATATTTTTCTCATATCAGGCTAAGTCTAATAAAATTATATCAGCCGTTGGGTATAAAGTGCATCATAACAGCTTGAAAGCCTTAGCAGAAGAAAACACTGCGCTAGAAATAATGCATACCACAGAGAGTGACCACACTGAGCAAACAGAGGAAATGTGTAGAGGAAAAGTTATATTATTAATCAACAGTTATCATTTCAGGACTGTGCTGCACATACAACAAAAGTAGGCACATTTCCCTGCACAGGTCCGTTTGAACCGTACTAGGATAGCTTAATGCTAGAACCCAGTACATCTGGTCTGGAGTTAAGAGACATTTGGCAGATAGTGCTAATAACTATCCCATGTGAATTAGTGTCTAAAGTTCTAGGAGAGCTACAATAAGTAATCCTTTATTGGGAAAAACATGTGCTAACAAGACTTAAACAAGCCCTTATAAGTGGAGACATTCCAGCACAATGGGTAAGAATAATGGGCTTAAAGCAAGGAGAGGAACCTTTTGAATTTAATAATTTGCTGAGCACCTCTGGGTAACCTTTAGGGAGTTATTTGGCTTTGCTGAACCAACTAAAGACCATCAGATTCTGCTGGAGTACCTTAAAAACAATGCAGGTCCACATTTCCAACAGGCACTGCATTTTGGTGCAAATCCACTTATAAACAGGTTCAATTCTATAGTTAGTTGGGCATCCGAAATAGAAAGGTGCATTAGACAGGATAAACACCATATCAGCATCAGTTCAATGGGTAGTTGACATGAAGCCAGAATTTAAAGCCAGAAAAATGTGTTTAAACCAACATACGCAATCCCAGTCACATATTAAACTATGCAAATTCTGTTTCTTCTGACACAAAATTGGGCATGCAGTCCAGAAATGCTGGTCTTTAGGAAATGGACATCCACCACCTTATTTTCTTCGGCACAAAAATGTACATTCAGATCATACAGCTCATATAAATGTGCCTGTGCAAAAAACACTGTGAGCTTACAGCTCTATTCATTGAAGTGTCAACACTTTTAGGGCTTTTAGCTGTCTCCCAATATTAAACATTGTTTCTGATTATGCCTTGGTTAATGACCTTTCCATGTTATGCACTTCTGTCCTGACAAAGATTTCTGAAATGTCTAAATAGCAATCTGTTGTAACAGGCTGGTTTATGAAATTCTTCGACATCTGAACTACATTGTTAAATGCTTTTGTTTTAACAAGCTTACACTGTTAAAATTACAGTTTCTTACATCAAATACAAACACAATTGTTCTTATAGAAACACATGCTATTAGTAGTTTATGTATTGAATATACATATAGACTAATGTGGCTTTATCTGTTGTTGAGTAATTGTTAATGCATTATAGTGCATTTAGGCTAACATAGCTAAAGATGTTACAGTTGTTTGAGGTACAGCTGTCCTATAGTACTATAGTACATTTTGATTATATTTTGATTTGGGTAAAACTGTAGCATTTAGGCCTACCAAAGTTGTACATGTTAACCACAGTCAGTAAGCTTATGTTTGAGGTTAAAACTACAATTTGATCTTGAAGTAGTCATAGATTATTCAAGTCCCATGTGTGAACTATGTTAAACTTTTTCTGATCTCTCCTAATGGCATTGTGTGGGTTATTTCTACCATAAATAACACCAACAAAGCCCTACTAAAGAGGTTCAAACTGTCTAGTGTGATATAATTGACTCTTTTTATGAGAAGTGTTCAGTTGGTTCAGTTTGTACAGGAGCAACTTATCTTTAATATCTGTCTGAGTATGTTTCATTTTTGACTAACATTAATACAATCCCTTTTATACATCCTATGCATATGTTTCTAGATTTAATCACTTATTAGAGATTGCTGTCAAAGATCAGTTTCTCAAATGAAACCAAATGGTTACATCGCTTAAAGGTAAAGAAACATTCACCACATTTTGATTAAAGTAGTTATTGTTTTCCCATGAAATATATAAACTATACCATGTGTATGTTGTCAGTCTGAGTTCACAGTTGCAATATGTGTATGGAGTATAATGGAAGTATATCAGTGTATCCAAGTGTTTGTCCAAATAACACAGAGAAGTGTCTGAAGGATAGAGGACCTCTTCAAACTATGGGGAGACTCATGCGTCCCACAAAGGAAGTAAGGAATTACTTCAAAATGGGACATTCATGCATCTTGGACAAGAGTACCACTGGACATGTATCTTTCTGCTGGAAGGAGAGACACGGCCTGTGGGGAGGGCACAGGAGCCCACACCAGGCAATTGATTCCAGCTGTAACAGAGAGTGCAAACCACACAGCAAGATTCCTGACCAGTACCTCCACACAGATAACGACGTCTGGTGGAAATGAATCTTCAGGAGTCACATCCTGGTCAGCCCTATGATCACCTGTAGACACCCTTCGACCTACGAAGACTGCCACACATTCTCGGGCTGTTAAATGGCTCTGCATTTAGACGGCCCGGAGGAGGGATCTGTAGTAGATTTATAAATTGTGGCAGTAATTTGTCTAAGGTTAAAGTGATCAGGAATGTTGGTCAGAGAGACCATGTGAACTAAAACTGGTCATCTAAACTATGCTTATGCTTAACTACAATATTCCTCAGGGCATGTTTGGTATCAATCTAATCCATATCTCAATGTGGTGACATCGTAAATATCATATAGGTTTAGGAAATAACAGTTTATGTTATTGTTATGTTATAGTATATGTTGCTATATGTGGTTCTTTCTTCACACACACACACACACACACACACACGCTGGGACCACCTGATCAGCATGGGAGCCTTTGTTCCCACAGACTCATTCTCAGGAACTTAATTAACATACTGTTCTCTAGGGTGAGCTAGCCGGCTGGAAGTTCACCCTGCCATAAAACACGTTGTGTCTCTTCCGTTTGGTACTCTGGTCATGATACACTTCAAAGAGGATCAGGGGTATAAAAATGCATTACCATCACACGTCCTATGCCCGTGACTCTGTCCATTGATTCTCTTTGATTCAAGTTCTCTTTGTTTACTTTCTGTATATTGTGTAGCCTATTTGCATTTTGTACAATAAACCCATTCATTACTTTCTAGAGAGTCGGACTTGTAACCTGAAGGTTGTGGGTTCAAGTCTCAGGACCGGTAGGGATTGTAGGTGGGGGGAGTGAATGACCAGTGCTCTCTTCCACCCTCAATACCACAACTGAGGTGAGACCCTTGAGCAAGGCACCGAACCCCCAACTGCTCCCCGGGCGCCGAGCACAAATTCCGAGTATGGGTCACCATACTTGGCCACACGTCACTTCACTTTCACCTTCACTTTCTTCTGTACAACACTATGTTACATTAAGAGTGCATGACTTGAATGATTTGTATGATTATATGAAACAGTGTCCTAGCTACACATTTGGAAGCAACCTCTGACAAGCTAAGATAAAAGGCTAATACTTGCCAATTTAAAGTAAACCTCTGACAAGTAAATAGGAAAGCTCTAGGCTTACATGTCGATAGAAACCTCTGAGCTAACAGGCCTTGGTGCATCCAAGTCCGACACAACAATACTCACCTGTAGCACGTCCCCCAGGTCGGCAGTGCTGATTTCTGGGTCTTCAGTTGTGTTGAAAGGCACAGGGGTAATGCGTACAAAGGTGAGAATTCTAGGTTCGGGATACCTCCACATCATCACACCAGGACTGTCCTCTGTCTCATTATAGAACATTACCTCATGCACCCCTGGCAGCTTCTGAGAATCTATGAGGAATGAGGACCAAGAGACACCAGTCTGAGTTAACATAAAAATTACTCATTCATTCAGACTAAAAATTAGATAGTAATTGCATTATAATGCTTTACAGCACCTTGACCCAAGTTATTTGTACTACTCTGATCAAACGGGTGCCTGAACCTGTTTCTCTACACACATACAGACTGGTATAAATTTGACACTACCCCTCTCTTTTTCTGGCTATAGATAAGAACCGCATACCTGCGCCCTGGATGTACCGAAAGATGCCAGTACGCAGGTCATCTGAGGAAAGTTCAGTGTGGTGGGAGTGTGAGCTAAGAGAGAGTGACAGATGAGAGGGGATGGGAATTTCTTTGTCTTCCTCCTCTTGACTTTCCACCTCTTTCAGGTAGCTCTGCAGGTACTCTTGAATCAGAGTAAGACAATTGTATTGCTCCTGTCCCCAAAATACCTGAGAAGCAAGTAGGAGAGATAGATGGAAAAGTGAAGGAAAAGTGTGTTAGCCGTTGCAAGCAGGGTGTGAATGGCTACATGAAATTGGAGTGCATGAAGAGTGTTGATTGAAACCTTTGTAATATATTAAATAACTGGCTGACTTTTCACTGCCTTACAAATTACATGAGGAATGTTAGTGTTAGGTTAGTAACTTTACTGTTCTCAGAGAGTAAATTTTCTTCACAGTCTTCCACATTTATATATGCACAACAAACATATAAACATGATTAACAAACTTCTTCCCTGAAGACAATAAAAAGAGATGCTAAAAGTTAGGGTTATAATCACATATAAAAGGGTTTGCAATATGGATAGCAGTTTGGACTGCTAGAGTGCGGTCCACATATGTTTAGGGTTAAGAGCTGCATCTGCATTTAAACATGACTATTAAGCAACTGTTTTTTGCACTCAGGAAGTTTTTAGCTGAGGTTAGGCTAAGGATCATGGCTAATGCTATAAGAGGTATGTGTACCTGTAGTAGTCCTCCTCTCAGTTCCAGTAAAATTCTTGGTGGACCGGTATCAGGGCTACCACAATGTCTGCACCAGAGCACGTCCAGATCCAAACTGCAGGAGACTGGCCCAACAAATGCACTTCTGCTGCCCCTCAGACCCGTCTGCATCAACACATCCTCAAATTGCCATAAAACCGACACTTCCTTTGCACCGTCTGCTCACAGAAATAAATAAAGAGGAAGATTTCAACTCTATATAATCCAAAGAAAAATGTGACAAGAGAAATGAAAGAATTATTAATGAAGTGAAAAAAGAATTCTAAAATAATCTGACTGAATGAGTGAGGTGTTTTTGAGAATGTAAATGTATGCTTGACCTACAGTGTGTAGATGGTAAACAGAGATCAATCCTACAACGTGGATAACAGCTCAGGATATTAAAGATTGTATGACTGGTAATTTTCTTTTAGGGACCCGAGATAAAACACAGAGACAGACAGTGAATTCAGAAAGTATTTAGACAACTTCACTTTTGTTCACTGCAGCCTTATTCTAAAATGCACTGAATTTCTTTGCCTCACCAGTCTTAAAAAAGTCTCCATGATTAGAAAAAAAAGCATAAATATGAAAAGAAAGTATACCCTCCTTCAATTCTATATTTTTATTTTATTTTTTTTTTATAACAATTGTGTGGTCCTCACCAACTTCTATAAACAAACATAACCCCAGGTGACAACAACAACAACAAAAAAACATACCAGATTTCAATATGTAGTTATTTTTTCCCTCAAAGTAAAACCAAAGAGACCAAGGTGGAGATGTTTGGCCATCATGCACAGCTCCATATTTGGTGAAAACCAAATACAGCTTATCACCACAAACACCTCATACCAACTGTTATGACCCTGCTAAGTTTAGGCTCTGGCCTAGGAGAATAGTGCAGGGTTAGTAACATGAGCTGGAGAGCTGGATGATGAAAAGCTGGATCAGTGGGGAATAAAGAGTGTGTGTGTGTGTGTATGTGTGTGTGTGTGTGTTTGTGTGTGAGAAAGAGAGAGACAAAGAGCCAAAGGGCTGGTGCTCAGGGTCAGGTACTGCAGCGATCACCCCAACAGGAGAAGTTACAAGAGGGAGAGATGCAACTGTTTCGGATGTAGGGTCACGGGCATGATAAGCCTTCAACCTTTTAATGTGACAAAAGCAAGTCTGCTTTTGATCAGGAGTATGAATTACATAGACTGTTTCACTTAGTTTCCTGTCCACTATGTAAGGGCCAGAAAATTTTGCAAAGAGAAGAGCCTGGGACTGGTAAAAGGACCAATACCTGGACTTCTGGCTGAAGAGTTCTCCTTTGCCCTTTTATTATAATGCCTCTTCATGCAAGACTGAGAGACATGCAGAGCTTCTTTAGCTAAATCACAAGCCTTGTGTAATCTTTCACAGATACTACTAACACAGTCCAGCACATTACATGGGACAGAATCACTCTCAGACAGGAGATCCTCCTATAAAATCTTTAATGGGCCTCAAACTGAATGTCCAAACACTAATTCTGCAGGGCTAAAACCTAATGACTCTTGCACTGCTTTTTGTACTGCAGATAAAACAAGCAGAACCCCTTCATGCCAATCCTTTTCTTTATCAAAGCAATACTTAAAAAGGATTCTACTTTAAGGACTGATGAAACCGCTCTAGGGCATCTTGGGATTCTGGGTGATATGGACTGGAAATCTAATGACGGATCTTCAAAGAGGTCAAAACATGAGAAAATATTTTAGACAAAAAGATTGCTCCCTGATCTGTCTGTATTACTCTAGGAAGCCCACCATTTGAGAAGAATTTAAACAGAGCTGTGACTCTTTAACTGGCGTTGCGATCTTATGTAGTAGAATGGCTTCAGGGAAACGAGTTGCTGTATTAGTGGTAATAAGTATTGGTTTCCGGACTTTGTCTTGGGTAGAGGACCTAAGCAGTCAACTAAAACATGTGCAAATGGCTCACCTATCACTGGGATTAGATGTAATGGAGCAGGGGGGAATGGTCTGGTTTGGTTTACCTGTACATTGACAAACATGGCTTGACCGGCAACATTTAGTGACATCTTTCCTTAAAGCAGGCCAGAACAAATAATTGAGGACCCTAATACCCAAATGTCTGGACTAAGGACTATCATGAGCCAAGTGGAGGACATGTTGATGATATGCAGTCGGTACGACAAACTGATGCACAGTCCTTTCCACCACATTAACAATGGGAGACCATTTATGTATCAAAATTCCATTATCAATATAAAATCCACCTTTTTTTTAAGCTACATCACTGGGACCACAAGCAAAGGAGAGACACCTCTCCAGATTAGAATCATTAAATTCCTGAGCCTGAGCAATCTGCTCTTGACTAACAATCGGCTGCTTCATGTGCCCCTTGTTAGAGATTGTGCCCTTTTGCACCAACACTGGTGAGGGGACTACTAGATCAGATTCCCTAGCAGTTTCTTGAGCTAAAAATGAGTCAGTCAAGTTGATGACATCAGCATACTTAAGTGATTGAGCCCTAATGACCACACAGGAAAAATTTTTAGATAGGCCCTGACTCTTTTCAACTCAGAACAGAAAGCAATCTGGTCTATTGAACACTTCCAAGACAGGCAGCACATTATCACCAGCTAGGTCATTACCTAAAATGAAGTCTTCTACAGTCAGTGAATGACATACTGCAATATTAACCAGACCAGTGACTAACTTTGAGGATAACTGGACTTGCAGAGGCAGTCTTACATAATCAGAACCAATACCACGGCAAAACACATGGGTTCCACAAAAGGTCATTTAAAGATAGCACCCCTGCCAGAATAAGAGACTGGACTGCACCAGTGTCTCTTAATATCTTAACAGGGTACTGAACTTGAACCTCTGCAGGTGAAGACACATAACCTGAGGAAATGAAGGGCTAATAACTAGATTCACACATATGGTTACTGGTACACATTGAAGCCACTAGACAAATAGAACCCACTCACGTGAATCCCTTGGTTTCAAGGATGAACAGTTAGCTATTCTGTGACCAGCCTTGTGACATAAGCAAGACAGAGATAGCTCAACTGAGAGCTTTGGGATGAAGATTTGGGGTTGTTTTGCAGCCAAAGGACTTGGGAAACCTGCAGTCAATGAGACAATGATGAACTCCACTTTATACCAGAATAATCTTGAAAAAAATGTGAGACCATCCGTCCAGCAGCAAAAAAAAAAATAAATAAAAAAAATAAAAAATAAAGGTGTTGGAATGGCCAAATCAAAGTCCAGACCCCAACCCCATTGAAATACTGTGATAGGAACATAAGACAGCTATGTATAAACAAATGCCCTCAAATATCAATAAACTGAAGCAACGTTGTAAATAAGTGTGGGCCAAAATTTCTCCAAAACGATTTGAGAGACTGATAAACTCTTACAGAAAACTTTACTTCAAGTAATTTTTGCTAAAGGTGGTTCTACATGTTACTGAATTATAGGGTGTACTTCTTTTTTCCCACCTGGTTTCTGAATTTTGGTTTGCTTTTTGGGAAAAAGATGACCCCATATTGAAATCTGTTGGGATTCTTGTGGTCACCTGATGTTATTTGTTTGTTTACAGATGTTGGTGAGGACCACACAATTATTAATTAAGCCCTGATAAATAAAAACATAGAACTGAAGGTGGGTGTACTTCTGTTTCCCATGACTGTAGCTCAATGTAACCACCACCTAAACCGGTGGTTTTAGTCCCTGGCCTAGTATTTGAGCATGAGGATGTCGTTATGATAGTGACTAAAAAGCACTTTTGAAAGTCCCTCTGAATAGGGGGGTCTGCTAGATGCTATAAATGTAAATGTAGCTTGTCACTATTAGCTCACATTAGTCTAAACCTTTCAATTAGTACTGGCTTTAACAGTCATGTTCATGTGCACTTTTGTAAAGTAAAAACAAAAAACTACAATAAGATAGCAAATAATTAATCTGCATCATTTTTCCCCAAACCTTGAATGTGTACCCACAATTGAATGCTACCAGTTCAATCCATGATTGCTGTATCATGTTACGAAGGTCCTTTTATGAGATGATTACAATGACATAACATTTATAAAATGATATGATAAAATTATATAAATGATAATGTTCATGTCTATCGAAGAACAGGAATAAGTATAGCCTATAGTGCCTTGCAAAAGAATTCACCTCCTTGAACATTTACCATGTTAACAACCTGGAACCAAATTTGACTTTCCTTGGATTACATGTCAAGAATCCACATAACATAATATTTAAGTTGAGGGAAAAATCAACAGAGTTTGTAAAAATTTATGTACAAATAAAAACTTAAAAAGATGTGATTGCATGAGTATTCACCCTTGTTGCTGTGAAACCCCTATATTAGTTACGGTGCAATCATTTACCATCAGAAGTTGAATACAGTAGACCTACAATAAAAGTGTCTACTGTAGTAGATTTATCAACTGTGGACTGGTCATATTAAAATGATCAGAAATATGGGTCAGAGAGACCACATGAATTACATCTGGTAATCTCCATTGTGCTTAACCAAAGTATTCGCTAGGACATGTTTGATAACAATTTATTCCTTATGTCAGGTAAACAATATGGTATCAAAAACATTGTATAGGTTTAGGAAATGGTGCACGCGCACACGCACACACACACACACCCAAAAGTACTGGAATGGCAAGGCCAATTCTTTTGTCTTTGCTATACACTGAAGACATTTGTTTTTTTAGATCAAAAGATGAATATGAGAAGACAGATCAGAATTTCAGCTTTAATTTCCTGACATTTACATCTAGATGTGTTAATTAATTAAGTGATATTAAACCCATTATTTAAAAATTGAAAAAATATTTTTAAAACCAATTTTGTGGTTCTGGTTGCAGATGGGATAGATGTTGTGGGACAGATGTTGTTTCCCCTGCTATATTACTCTGAACTGATAAAGCATGCCAAAACTTAATTTGATGTAGACTGCTTGGTCAACAGAGAGAGAGAGAGAGAGAGAGAGAGAGAGAGAGAGAGAGATGGATAGCTCTAAAAAGATGGCTTAAAAGCAATGCACTGACCAACAGGCTGCTGTCCACTCTTTGTGCTCAGAATGGCCGTCATACCGGACACAGAAAATGTGAGAGTGGGTCGGAGAGGGTGTGACTCTACCTCCATCATGATGACCATCTGCACAGTTTGGAGAGAGACCTTGTGAAAGGGGCCAAAAGTCTGAAGGATGTTTGCTACATGGTCGGAAATTGAGGGAGAGACTGCATTCTTGTCACCCAATTTGGTGCTGTGAGATGCTTCAGGGAAGCAGGAGGAGGTGCCAAGTACATTAATACCATCTGGGAAGATTTTCCTCCACGTCTTAACCTGCTCCAGCTTAGTGGGTGTTGGGTTCACCTTCAGTGGCCTACACAGCTCCACCTTTAGCTCAGCTGTGCAAAAAATAATGAGAAAAAAAACATTTATTAAATACTTGTTTTTTTTGTTACTGGCTCACAGTCAGCAGTAGCATTATTTAATTTAGCCTGTTGCTAAATTAATTAAAGTAAAGCTCAGGCATTCCAACACAACTTAAAGAAAGGAAAATAGGGGAGGAAAGGACAGAAGTGGGAAGTGAATGGGGAGGATAAATAAGAGAAGAAAGAGAGAAAAGAGACAGTTGAGATAGCTTTGACTTTATGTGCATTATTTCACTAATGTTCAGAAACCAGTTCATGTTTATGTGTAAGTTGGGGGTTCTCTTTTCTGGTCAGTAAAGTATTTCCCCAGGTGTTAATGGTGAAAAGTTCATGACTGAAACTTTGCTCAGCAAGCTATGCTAGTGAAGTACAAGAGACTGCTCTGTGTTGTGCAAATTTATCACATGGCCTAATTGGTCTATTTAGCATTCATAATTACATAAAGATTATTTAGTTAATATACACTGGTTAACTGTTATTTAAAGAGCTACTATAGGCTTTGTGTGCTGCATAGAAAACATGTGCTCAGGATATGACTTTCTTAAGGGGGTCCACTACAAGAGCAGGTTCCCAAAATTAGCTAGGGCATCTGTGATTATTTGACTGGTGAATCTTCTTTCTCTCCTCTAAGCCTCTGTGTGAGAGATGATCTGTTCCTTACCGGGCACATGGACAGTTATCCACTCTTCACTCCTTGGCTCTTATCTCCTGAAAAATGCATTGAAGTTTTGCAGAACGTTCATGAAGTATCTACTCTGTACAGAGGTCCAAGGCCCAAAATGTTGATGTCTTCACTCCTTTCCAGGCCTGAGTAAAGCCATTTCATCAGCCCTCATCCCATGTTTGTCAGTTCAACTTCTAACCAGGCCCACCACTGTTCTTTCAGGTTTTGCCTTTGTTCCAGTGTTTGATTATTTATTCTCATATGATCTTGTAGTTGTGCAACTGTGCTACTGTTGGGCAGTATTCACTGTCCTTGGTCTCCCACTCACTAGACTAGCAATGGGTATTTCAGCCCATTGTCTGAATTTTTCCCATGTTGTCAAAGGCACCCTCATTTTTGTCCAAGATCTTGGGTCTTCATGCGCCCACAGGCACTTGCTGGGAGTTGTATGGGATTCTTTCTATGTGTAGGAGTGGAGGTTTGAGCGCTGGAAGACCCCTTGGATCCAATCTTAGGTCTCAGAGGCAATCCCTAAAGTGGACAGACTCCACTACACTTACCAAGTCCACCTTCTCAGAGTAGGTGCTCCACGTGAGGTACCACTATGTATTTGGCCCACTGCACATACCCCAGATCACACTTTAATGTTACAGTGACAAGGCTGGATTTGCAAGGGGCTTGTCCAAGTGCCTCCTGCATCCCTCTGAACATCCAGAGATGGTCAAGCCTGTTGATGTCCAATGAATCCATTTATGAATGCAGAGGCTGAATATCCATATGCATTG
Source organism: Pangasius sanitwongsei (assembly GCA_037576675.1). Classification (NCBI taxonomy): domain Eukaryota; kingdom Metazoa; phylum Chordata; class Actinopteri; order Siluriformes; family Pangasiidae; genus Pangasius; species Pangasius sanitwongsei. The sequence goes on along the minus strand of CM075024.1, from coordinate 8,077,967 downwards.
GGTTTTTATGGGTTTAATGAGCTACTCAGAAACATTTGTATGGTCTGTAGGCAGTCATGTGATCTTTTGCCCATGGTGGATACTACTTTGGCCAGCATGGTCTTCAAGGTTCAGTTTATACTGCACTTTCCACTAAGGATATGTGAAATCTTTGTCTCACCCCCAGCAGCTTCATTGTTTCTTCTACTACTCAATGTGTAAAGCTGTAAAGTCTCTCTCAGGATTCCCTATTGGCTGAACATTTCTCAGATGAGTATCTTGTCCATGTTGGGACTGGTGCATTTTCATGTACAGAAAAATTCTACCCACTACATGTTGTCAATCACAACCAGGATGTAAAAGATTCTTCTGTTGGGTGGTGATATGAGTCCTGTGAAATGTATCTACATGTATGCCCATGTTTCTTACTCACCTTGAGCTATGCTGTTTTTCAGGCAGCTGAGGCAGTGTCTAAGGCTTTCTGCTACTTTTTTGCACCTTTGCCCCCACCACTTTCCCTCCATCTGGGCAACTGTGGTCTTGGCTTCTCCATGAGCTGGGGCACAGCATTCCATAATCAGGTCTATCCTCAAGTGGGTCAGCACCACTATGCTATCATCCTTCTTCCATAAGACTTTTCTGTAAGAAGCTCCCTTGTTTTTCCACCTTCCTCTCCTTGTAGCCATGACTATGGTGAGGGCTGTGGAGTTGAGGAGTTTTACAAGCGATCACTCCATGTGGAGAGTAAGAAAGGTGAATATGAATGGATCTACTGTGTTTATCATGGCACAAGCTACACAGTCTGCAGCTAGTACACATGGGGCCTGTCCTTCTGTAGAGGTCTTATTGTAGTAAGTCACAATATTTATTGTAGTAAGTCACAGTATTTGTCTACTATGCTTTTGCTAAAGTGCAGATCCTTAGGCATGCATCCCCGGCCAGGACCACAGCTGAAACATTTTCCCTTGTGTGGGAAGTCTAAGTGCTGGGTCCTCCATTAGGCTTCCTTTGAGGCAGCAAAGTCATTTTTACTCATCAGTTTCCCTTTTCTGGTTAAGGGGAGGGCTACCAGTTGGATTACCCATAAGGTGCAGATGTATGGTACTCTCCATCTGTCTAACAGCTTGTTCAGCTAAGCCACTTGCTCCAGCATTAATGCAATGGGATTCCAGATAATCTTCTCTAGCAAGGACTTGAGGTCTTTGCCCTGGAGGGCTATGATTCTTTTTAAACCCTTGTCTGAGGTCCCTTTTCTCCATTATGGTATGAAGGGCAGTGCTGAATCAGAAGGCTCAGGAGCTTGTAGCTGATAGTAGTGTCAGCTGGGGTTTGGAGGCGAGGGTGGATAAGTCAGCGAGTATGAGGGCAAAAAGGTAAAGATCTAAATTCTCTGAACACACGATCTAACTCTACGCTTTAGGTATAAGGGGCTCTATGGGGAGTCCAGAGATTCTCCATGGGTACTGGCTATAGGTTCTTGGTTGGTGGCATGTTGGAAGGTTGACAGAATATATTTTTTGTTCAGCCTAGAAACTGAGGGGGGAACCTTGTGATTTGATTCTGTGCTAAACAGTGGAAATTTGTATACAACATGTCATGAACATCATCTCTCACTAATCAGGAGCCAATGGCAGCTAATCATGCTGAATTTGCATAATTTTATGCATTGGCTGCTGCCACATGATGTCAGATTGTATAATTTTATGAACAAGCAGGTGTACAGGGGGAAAATGTTATCTCAGTGGTTTTGACATGGTTCTTTGCAACCACGGTGGGCAGAAAAGTATCTCAGAATGCACAACACAGTGTACGTTGAGGTGGACAGGCTCAGCAAAAGACCAAACCAGGGTTAGGGTGTGTGTGTGTGTGTGTGTGTGTGTGTGTGTGTGTGTGTGTGTGTGTGTGTGTAGCCCCACCTGGCCCATTGAGGAAGTCTCTGATGTAGAGAGAGAGAAGAGGTGGAGGGATTCCGGTCCTGTTGTCTGCCTCTCCCGCCACTGTCTCTAACCAAAAAACACTATAGTCCAGAGACTCTGGCAGAGATTTTCCTGTGTCTGAGAATACGAGAAAAAGAGAAATACAGAAATAATTAAATGAAAGGAGAGAGAGAGATAAACTGCAAACCAAATTATTACCCAAAGCAAAAAAAACATGTATTTGCACAATATGGGTACAATGCTACAAAGCAGAGATAGTTCTCCACCAATTACACTGTGTTCGTGGTACCGTCTAAGTGATCATTTGCAGGCTGTAATAACATAATTGAAAAGTGAAAAAACAAAACAAAACAAAAAAAAAAAAACATGGACATCTCAACAAAAGCGTGTCTTTTGTTTGCTCTATCAGGGCATGCAAAGCTCATAAAAAGCTACTTTAACCACAGTTTCACAGTTACAGGGCTGAGTGGCTATTGGTATTGTTCTACTATAGTGAACTTTAAACATTCATGCAACATTCTGGACTGAAACTGCAGTACAGCAACAACACTGGACAATAGCAAGTAGCCCAGGAACAAGTTAGCCAGCGGACAATAACAATTAGCATTAGCAACAAGCTAGCTGGCCAACGTTAATGATAAAGCCTAATGTAGATGTTTACCTTTTCAAAACAGCTATTAGTTATAGATAGTCAATGTTATAGATTTAACCAAGTACTGTTTCTGTATATTACCTAATCTAAAGCCGATACTGCTAGAAACTAATTTAAAGTAGAGAAAAAGCACTTTACATTATTCACAGTGTGAGCGGTCATGTTGATTTGTCATCACTCCGTAAACAGGAAAGGAACTGGTAGTTGACAAGACAACCCCTATGAAATTTGATGAAATTTAAAGTTGAGGGGGCATTTTCTGTGGCTTTTACCAGTTACAAGTGTGGAATTACAAGTTGCAACTTTGCCTAGAATGCTGGTTCATTGTCAGACATACAGTCTAGACATAAAGCAGTGTGTGTGTGTGTGTGTGTGTGTGTATGTCTGTATATATATATATATATATATATATATATATATATATATATATATATATAAATTAAATAACTATTAAAAACTTTGAAATCAGTTGATAATGATCTCCTAATGAATCCCTATAAATCCCTGAGTCCCACACCTTAGCCTTATTGGTGTTAATTAAAGTAAAACTCCACCGTAAATATGATTATATTGGACTATTTGTGATGTGTTTAGTAATTGTGGTGCGAATCTGTGGGTTGGTGGTGTATTTTACGTTGTTCATGTAAGAAGTTTGCGGTTGTGTTGTCCCGACGTCATAGGAAGACAATGTCAGCACTGTTACAATGGAGGTCAATAGGAGAAAATATTCAACAATCTCAAACATAAGTGAGAACAATAAGTTTTTGCAGTTAGTTCCTCACAACAAAATAGAGCCAGAGCTTCTTTTCTGACTTGCTTGCAATTTTCCAGTGAAATTTTAATGTCATATTAATGAGAAATCCAGTGTAGAAGTAGTGGAGACATTGATATAAACCTTGGACACAAAGTTCAAGAAAGGTATATGATGCAGTCACGCTGAGTTACGGCAGGGACTCGCCTCGGATACTTAACGATCTATGAGACGACGTGCACGATAGTGTCACTGGTGTTATTATTATTGTTAGCATGAAAGTTGACACTTTGGAACCTGATCTGTTTGAGCAGAGTGTACAGATGAGGAGGAGAGAGAGCTTGACAGAGTAAAGCACTAAAGCACCGCTGCATCACTCTCTTTAGATAGGGATGAAGTTGAACAGTATTGTGGGTAATGTAGCAGACCAAGGTGAAAGTCAAACAGAATTTCATTACAAAACAAATCCAGGTCACATGTTAATGCTTCAGGGTGGATTTTTATTTTAACTTTTATTTTAATAGAGTAGCCTAATGTATTGTACAGTGAGTATTGCTTTCATGAACATTGACATTTAGTCAGGGTGACTTTGAAATCTGCTGTTACTAAATTAGGTACCGTAGTCTACATCATGCACCATAACTCACTCATACACACCAACACACACACCATCCCACCACCACAAACACACAGTTCCACTCTCCTGTACTGAAAATCGAGCCTTTTAGACCTGTACATTTTGTACTGTTATGTGAAAGTGGGGTAGTCAAAGCGCGGTCTCTTACATATTTGGTTAGGCAAAAAAGCATGCTGGCACTGTGGCCTTATCCAGACCTGGAAGGTCACTTCTGTTTAGTCTGGTGGTGCTCTATATAGATCCCTCCTAGTGCACGAGTGAGTGAGGGAGTGATTCCGGACACGTAACTGAAGCCTGACGCGGCAGGTAGGTTATATGAAGGTTGAAATCAATAGCATCAATATTTGCGGAAATGAGATAACGAGCACTGTTATATGAGAAGTATGTCTGTGCATATTTACGCTATTTATTTGATAGATTCTTTTATCCAAAGGAACTTATTAGTGTTAGGATCCAATCTGCGCCTGTAGCTGAGCAAAGTCTCAGAACTTTGGCATCGATAGCGCGACAAAAATTCCAAGATTGGCACTGAACAATATTAAGAATCAAAATCAAAACACTAAATGTCGCAAATGCATATAATAAGGATTAAATTTAAGAAATAATTATGACGTGTACCTTCTTTGTCCTTAATCGTTTTTTTATTCATTCATTTATCTTCAGTAACTGCTTTATCCTGGTCAGGGTCATGATGGATAAAGAACCTATCCCGGGAACACTGTGTGTGAGGCAGGAATACACCCTAGAGGCAATTTAGCATAGCTAATCCACCTACAGGCATGTTTTTGGGAGGTGGGAGGAAACTGGAGAACCTGGAGGAAACTCATACAGGCACAGGGCGGACATGTGAAACTTCACACAGATAGTAACCTGAGCGTTTCGTCTTTGTTTTGAGGTTTAACTGCTGTTGTGTCTCACTTCTGTGCTCCCACAGGATATGCCAACGAGGTGGGCGAGGCATTTCGTGCCCTCGTGCCCGTCAGCATGGTGTGGGCGAGTTACGCCGTCGCTACAGCATACGTGTCAGCTGATGCAGTGGATAAAGGCAAGAAGGCAGCTGTGGTAGGTTTTTGGATAACAGTGAAACGATCTTTGGCAATTGCAGAACTAGAACGGTGAGCACAGTACCATTAACTGTATTACTACAAAAAACAAGGTACTGTTTGGTACTATTCAAAATTTGCTTCATACACTTAGTGGAGAAAGATTAGCTGTGTCTAGCTGTGACGAAATCTGTCAGTGATTCCTGATACCAATATCAGTCGGCTCATGCCTACTTGGTAATGGACTCGGATTTACTTGCTGTACACATGGGGCATACACTCACTGGCCACTTTATTACACTGCTGTCACATAATACAAAAAAATCATGCAGATGCAGTTAATGTTCACATCAAACAACAGAATGGGGGAAATGTGACAGTGGCATGGTTGTTTCTACCAGAAAGCTTGGTTCGTGTATTTTAGAAACTGCTGATCTCCTGGGATTTTCACACACACAACAGAGAGAGGTCAGAGTAGAATGGCCAGACTGAGCAGTGCAGACAGGAAGGTGATGGTAATGCACATAACCACTCTTTACAACCGTGGTGAGCAGAAAAGCATCTCATAAAGCGCAACACACTGAACCTTGAGGCAGATAGGCTACAAGAGCAGAACAACACAGCAGGTTCCACCCCTGTCAGCCAAGAACAGGAATCTGAGGCTACAACTGGACGATTGAAGATTGGAAAAAGATAAATGTATGAACGTACATGTGTCCCAAATCTGTTGTACATCTTCTAGTCATATAATACAACTAAAATTGTAAGGAGAAATTGTGCTGAAATTAAGTTTAATGCATCTGCTGTGTGTTAAGGCTCACGGTGATCACCCGGGGAAGACTACACGTGTGGCTGTGGCTGTCGTGGACACGTTTGTGTGGCAGGCGTTGGCGTCCGTGGCCATTCCCGGCTTCACCATCAACCGTGTGTGTGCTGCTTCTCTCTATCTGCTGGGCAAAACCACGCGGTGGCCTTTACCCGTGCGCAAGTGGACCACCACCGCCATCGGCCTTTCTACTATCCCTTTCATTATCAAACCCATCGACAGGTGTGTGTGTATGTGTGTGTGTGTTTTGAATGGAAACATTCACCTTATTATACAATATACACAATCATATAAATTAAGATTTTTTGCTAAAATTAACAGTAGTAGTAATGTTAAAAAAAGGAAGAGGGAAAAAAAATTTTTTGAAATGAAACACTAGACTAATTATGTTTAGTTTCTTATTTATTTATACCGTTATTTATTTTCTAACAATTAATTTTTTTAACCTTTGCAGAATTATTGGCACCCTTCACTAAAATAAGCAGAAGTCGAGCTATAAAATGGATGATCCATCTACTGAATGTTATTTTGAGCTTGAACTAAAAATTCTTTCATTCTTTTAAACTAAAATACTGTTTAGCTATGGAAGTATGTTCATAGACCCAATTCTTGACCATTTTTTTGACTTATCAAAGCTTTTGAAATTCTTTGAACTGAAAATTCACAGTAGTGGATTATCATGGTATTGGATTAACTGATTTTGTATGTGCGCTTCTTCCTATTTTGCCAGAGGCAACATTAGACTTTATGGAGACAGTTTGTTTGCTGTCTTTTTTTATATTTACAAAAAAAAAAAAAAATCTTGTGTTGCAGTGAAAGTATTTTCTCGAGTTGAAAATGTCAGTTGTGTTTAATATTTATCTTATTCAATCGGGTTTTTGCCTGGGTTTTTTTTTTTTTTTTTTTGCCAATAATTCTGGAATCAACTGTAAAATTTATCTTTATTGGACAAATTGAAAATAAATGCTAATTTTGAAACAATCTCATAATTTCATTACTGTTCTACTTTGGAAAAACTAACAAGCGTATCAGCAACAGAATAACGCTATTAGAGACTAGTAATTTTTGTGCTCTGTAATGCATTTCTGAAATGAATTGTATGTGTGATTCTGTGTAAAGGTCTGTAGACTTCCTCCTGGACTCCAGCTTGAGGAAGGTTTACGGTGGAGGAGAAAAGCACGAATGAGCACCAAGAAGCCGACATGAAGCCGATGTACACACGTCCAAGTAAAGCCTCATCAGATTACAGCAGCAGCAAGGGCTGATTTTTCATTTCCATCATATTGTTTCACCATGACGCACAACCTCATCAAGTTTCTAGGGGTGTAATGATACAGCGTACCCATAGTTTGATACGAGGCTCTCAGTCCGATCTGATCCGATACGACGATTCATTAGACTGCACAATAATGTAGACCATTTTTCATAAAATACAGCATATATACAGTATACTGCTAAGAGTCTGACTTGATCATACAAACACTTATTATTATTATTATTATTATTATTATTATTGTTCAGGTGATGCTTATTTCTGCTGTATCGAAAATGTATCGAGACACCACCATAACATCGTATCGAATTTGAATTTTGCGTATCGTTACACTCCTATGAGTTTTGTATACTGTAAGAAACACTACATTAATGTTGTTGTGTGATAATGCTAAAAAAAATTTGTTATAGTGTAAGAAAAAAAAGGTTCATTAAGAGTATAGCTTTATTACCTAGCTGGCTTCAACATTTGATGTGTGTATGTCACAATACGAACAACTACAGTCTCTTGCACAGGACCCCGGTTCCCTAGTGTCACTTGATGTCTTTTTTTTTTTTTTTTTTTTTTTATTGTAGTGTCATATTGAAAGTTTTCCCTTAGACAGTTGTATTTGCCTTGCTAATCTGTAGTCTGATAAATTCAGAGATAAAGCCAATGAAAACATTACTGTAAAATGTATGTAACGTTTCTATACCTGACATAATCAGTGCATAATATTTGACTTGGTTGTACCTCGGTGCATTATATCGAAACGTCCAGATGGTTGTTGGAGAACGTAATTGAGAAAGTTGTGAAGGTTTGAGAGCACACTATGCAAAAGACACCAAGCCATAAGTTGCAAATATGTACATTTTAGCTGATTTTACATTCTAGCAAAAACATGAAAAAGATGTGAAACCGTAGTTCGTCCCAGCAAAGAGGTGGCTGTGATGCCAAAAACAGAAATAGTGAATATTTTTTATTCTGTAGGTGAACTTTATTACTTTCTATCTACCTGAATATTCACATATCTTCTTTGGAATATACATGCATCTATGACTACTGTGGAAATGTAGGGGAAAGAGTGTTTATTTGTTTACATGTGTTTTTTTTAAAGGATTTTTTTTATGTTTTCATGTTATGGGGCATCAGATATATTAGTATGAAATTTGGCATTGAAAATTAGAAGGGTTTATTTTTTTAGCAAACATTTTTTTTTTAAAAAGAACTCTGGGGTGATGCTTTCATTTAAAAAAAAAAGGATGTTTAATATGTAATAAAACAAAAGAAATGCTGTAACAAAGTCCATAATAAAGTGAAATATAAAGAAACTAGACTGTTACTTGAATCTTGATGTAACCTGATGTTTAATGGTTGTTAGTCCAAAGTGTGGCCCAAACAATTATCTATTTTACTATTAAAAAAAAAGTTTTATGTTGAAATGTCCAATTTCTTTTCCAAAAACTAATTCCAGTTATATTAATCAGACTATAGATCCTTGTCACTGACATTTATTTATATACAATCTTTACTTTCATTTGCTGCCATTACATCAGATCTGATCTACTACATCAGATCTGATCTACTACATCTAACCTATCATCACTCCTGTTCTCATGGTTTGTAAATTTCACTTTGTGTAGCATCCTTAAGCTTTACAAATTTAATGGTGGACATTTTTCCATGAATTTCAGTACACTTAATTCACATAGCAATTCAGTGAACTTTTAATAATCCTATTTCAGTGATTTGTTAATTTTACTAATTTTATATACATATAATAAAGACACTGTACTTTTACCCATGATTAATTTCAGAGCATTTATATTTGGCATAATAATGTAAGTTTTAGGATTTTTTTTCACTCTCCGTCCAAAGATGCTTCATTCTCTATTTTCTAAATTTCAGCTTTGTAACACCTGATTCCACCTAGTTATTTAGAGAAGATAATTGACAGTCAGTCCTGAGAATGTGATTGGATGACTGAAATAGCCCCGCCTTAGCCCTTGCCTTAAGTGCTAAGAATGATTAAGGTAATTAACTACCTATGCCACTGTTTCAACATCACTGCTTGGCACGAAGATGATTTTAATACAGGGTGTTCTGGTGTTGCTTTTTGTGGCCTCTACCTTTGGGCAGAAAGGTAAAATGATTATGTAGGAATTATATTGTTGGAATCACTTTTGCTTACAAAGGAATGGTGGAAACCTGACATTTTTTATAAGTAAACTTAGAGAAATGTCCAAAAATCAGTCCATCAATTGCAAAGCAGGTCACTAGGTTTCAATATTAAATCATAGTGTGTTCATTTCCATAGTTTGGTAGTTCTTATACATACAGACTATGTGTATATATATATATATATATATATAT
>CM075024.1:8052257-8068417 GCA_037576675.1 Pangasius sanitwongsei | reverse complement strand
TCAATTAACTTCTTGTCAGTCAATTGTCCAAATATCTTTGAGCCCCTGAAAATGGAAGTACTTTGCTTAAAATGGCTATAATTCCTAAATGGTAAATGACATATCTTTGTGGAACCTCTAAAAATAAAGCTGAAAGTCTACACTTCGATCATATCTTGATATATATATTCGTTCTGTGACAAAAATTACTAACTGAAAAATGCTGTTCGATCTGGAAGCTTCAAGTTTATTCAGATAAAGGATGCTGCCCTAATGAACTGATAGGGCTTCACTTTCAAACAGAACTGTGTACTGGTCAGCACTGCACTGTGACTTACTGTGCCCATTGTCTATCCCAGTAGTCACTGTACTATCTTGTGCTGTCTGCACATGTTTGCACTTGTGCACTTATGTAAATTTATGTAGGCCCTTGTAGTTCTGTGTTGTTCTGTGTTTGTCTTTTGTAGCACCTTGGTCCTTGGTCCGAAACGTTGTTTCGTTTCACTATGTACTAACTGGCTGTACATGGCTGAATGACAATAAACTCCACTTGACCTGACCTGTATGGGAGGTTGGCTAAGAAAGAAGCCATTACTAAAGAAAAAACATTCAAAGCACATCTGAAGTTTGCCAGAAAGCATCAGAATGACCCAGCTAAAATGTGGGCTAAGGTTTTGTGATCAGATGAGACAAAAATTAGGATTTTCCTCAGCAGGGACTGTGCATTTTGTCAAAATTGAAGGGAGGGTGGACTGTGCAAAATACAGGGAGATACTGCAAGACAACCTCCTTCAGTCTGCTAAAAAAAAATTCAATTTTCAAAAAACCTTTCAATAGAACACTGATCCCAAGCACAAGGCCAAAGCAACACAGGAGTGGTTAAAAACAAAAAAGTGAATGTTCCACAATGGCCAAGTCAAAGACCAGATCTCAGTTCAACTGAGAATCTGTGGTACCGTTTGAAAATTGAGGTCCACAAATGTCATCCAACCAATGTGAACAAACTCGTGAATAGGTGAAAATTACTCCCAAACAGTGTGCAAAGCTGGTAAGAACTTACCCCAACAGACAGAAAGCTGTCATTGCAGGGAAAGGTGGTTCTACTGCGTACTAGACTGAAGGGGTTGAATACTTATGCAAGCAGCATTTTTCTGTTTTTAATTTTTTTTTTTTTAAAAAAAGATCTGATGACAAATAATGAATTTGGACTTTTGGTTTGCAATATAAAATACTGGCTGGAACAATCTGTTTAATTGCCATTTGTAAATCAGACAAATCTGGTGACTTAAGGGGGGTTAAATGTCTGATGATTTTTAAGGAATATTTTTTGCAAGGAACTGTATTTGAATGGACAACAATAAAACATGCATTATAGCATAGCCTTGTTTGACAGATGGCTAAGACTATTGAAAGACTATGAATATTTCCGAATTTTGTTTTAGACACTTCTCAGCAGTACTTCTGACAAAGTATAAACTAGGCTTAAACCCCACAATGTGGTACATCAAGATAGGAACCATGAACTACATTAACATTGGCATATTAGTGTACCTAGAGTTACACTCAAACACATGGCCAGTAACCTGAACTCAGGATCGAACCTAGGACCTTGGAGCTATGAGGCAGCAACACTACCTGCTGTGCCATCCATGAAGTTCTACACGGCACAATAAGCTGCTGAATTCATATGGCACAAAAGCACCCCTGAACTTTCAGAGAAACTGTTAAGCAAAACAAGGATAGGACAAGTCTCAGGACTCAGTGAGACATCAAAGTCATAGTGATTTTCACTTTCAAGCACTATCAGTGAGAATTAAAGTGCGTCCCCTCAGCATCACTAGAGTAGTATGTTAAACTATGCAGTAAAACCATTTACATTTAGTGATGCTTTACAGAGTGCGCTGTGGTTAGTGGTGTTTGTGGTTAATGCGTCTGGCTCACGATTCAGCAAGCAAGAATTTTGAGGAATTCAGAGGAACAGAAGTAGAGAGAAGCCTGGCACAAGCACAGATTTTCACTTCAAAACAAAACAAAACAAATAAGGTGCCATAGTAAAAGCCAGTTGCAAGGGCCATTTGAAAGAGCTTGGAGCTATATGCACACTGCAAATACACATTTACATTTATGGCATTTTGGCAGACACCCTTATCCAGAGTGACTTACAATTATCTCATTTATACGACTGAGGGTTAAGGGTCTTGCTCAAGGGCCCAGCAGTGGCAGCTCGGTGGTGCTGGGATTTGAACTCGCAACCTTCCGATCAGAAGTCCAACATCTTAACCACTGAGCTACCACTGCCCACACACAACACTGAATACAGCTGGGATAATGAGACCGTTTTTCACTGACAAGAGCTTGAGATTTAAGCGTGTAGAACAAAGTTACTGAGTTAATCAACTATACATATAAAATGATCAAAATAACACCCTATAAATTTCCAGTAACACATGGTACTCATATTAGGAAAAACTAGCCAGTGCTTGAATTAGCCACTACAGGACTGCAGTATGAGTATTGAACATGATGGATTTGAATTGAACACTGTTGATCTCTCTGCCACCGAAGCACAGGTATCAAATAAAACAGTTCTTTCTCAGTGTGCCTGTCAAAAAATTTGTTGCTGTCCTGCTTGCCACACCAACTTATCCAAACCTCCTTACAGACATATCCTTCCATACCAAGAAAAAAGCATCAAACTTGAACACCAGCCTACAGACTTTGAGTGGAATTGTGTATGTGTACTGTTATTAAGCCAACTGACAAAGTCACTTATTAAACATTAACTATTTTAAGAGAAATAAGGTCACTAACTCCAATCTGGTCTACTTCTTTCTGTGTTCAGGCTCGTCACTAACACCAGTCTGTCTGGTCTACTACTTCCTGAGTACAGTCTATGCCTCCATAATTGCAATAAGCAGTAAACTGTTTATACGGTGTTCTCTTGGAGCTCTTAATTGTGAAATGAGACATAGAAATTGGGCAGAATGGAAATGTGTTGCTTTGTGCTCGCCCTTCACTCTTAAAACAATAGAGCAGGGGTTCCCAAATTAGGGGCTGATTTAGAAATGGGGTCAAGAGAGAAACTCCTCGAAGACGGATTTTGTGTGCTAATATTTTAAAATGTTTCTGGAAGTCACATTCAGATAAGCCACTTTTTATATTAATAACGTTCGCATTATTTTATTCTGTTTCACTATTCTGACACACTGCACTAGCACAGTTCAGCAATAAAAATGGAGAGATTTCCCTGTTCATATATTTCCATGAAACAAACCAAAATTGGGTCTCAAACTGCATACTTATGTACTATTCTAGACTGAGTACTAACACTAACCAGTTTTCCTATTTCAGTTAGTGATTAAATTTTAAAAACCTCTCTTGTTGCCTTCGAACCTACTGAAAGCTCTGTTTTGCATACCAGTCTTCTGGACTTTCTAAATGAGTAAATATTTGAGTGCATTTATGAGTGTAAGGTAAATAATTAGTAAATACTTTTCTATTTGAGATGCAGCCAAAAACAACAGCCATGGCACCAAAGTTTGATCTAGTAAATTCCGCTTTTAAAGCTTCCAGATGTGCATAAGATATGCAGGCGAATGTGTGAGCAATGCAGCTTGTGCTACCAATGCTTCTGCATGTGCGCACAAAATCACACATCAAGCATAAACCAGGCTCCTCTTCTTTGCATCTCACTACCCCGGCATGGATGATTTTCCTAACAGAACAGACCAGCATGTCAGGGCAAGGAATATTCCTTTGGTTTTTAGTCATTTATGGCACACATACAATCCCCTCCAAAAATATTGGAATGGCAAGGCAAATTCTTTTGCTTTTGTTATACATAGAGACGACAGATCAGACATTCAGCTTTTACCTCCTGATATTTATATCTAGACACGTTAAACAACTTAGAACATGGTATCTTTCGCTTGAACGCACCCATTTTTCAAGTGATCAAAAATACTGGAACGTGATTGACAGGTGTTTCTTGTTGCCCAGGTGTGCCATGTTAGATTGATTAATAGCACTGAATGTCTATTCTTGGTTTGAGCCCTGGGCTTTGCCTGTGAAGACTACATTTGTTGTTAAAAAGGATAAACCAACATGAAACCAGAGAGCTGTCTATGGGGAAAAGGCCATTCTGAAGCTGCGAAAAGAAGGGAAACCGATCAGGGCCATTGCACAAGTATTGGGCATAGCCAATACAACAATTTGGAATGTCCTGAAAAAGAAAGAAACCACTAGTATACTAAGAAGCAGACACTGAACAGGTCAGCCAAGGAAAACAACAGCAGTTGATGACAGAAACACTGTGAGAGCAATGAAGAAAAACTAAAAACAGTAGTCAGTGACATCACCAACAACCTCCACAGAGCAGAGGTGAAAGTATCAAAATCCGCCATTCAAAAAAGACTTTGAGGGCAGAAATATAGACGCCATACCACAAGATGCAAACCACTCATCAGCTGTAAGAATCTAAGGCCAGACTGGAATTCGCAAGGAAATACAGAGAAGAGCCAAAAAAGGTCTGGAACCAAGATTAACAGCCATCAAAGTGATGAAAAGGCCAAAGTGAAGGGAGACTGTAGGGAGAAGCCCCGAAAACCAAACAACAACTGAAAAAAGCTGTGGTACAAGCCAGGAAAGGTATCATAAAGGAAGAAAGCAACAGTGAATCACTGGCTTGATACAATTATTGCCATCAAGGGCTATGCAGTCAAATATTAAGTGTTATTTTCTTTAATCTACTTTAAGACTATCTGTTCCGATACTTTTGCTCACATAAAAATTGGGTGGTCTGCACCAAAGGTGCCATGTTCTAAGTTGTTTAACACAGCTAGATGTAAATATCAGCAAATGAAAGCTGAAATTATGATGTATTGTCTCATTCAGCTTTTGATAATCTTTTGATCTCAAATCCAAATGTCTTCAGTGTATAGCAAAAACAAAAGAATTGGCCTTGCTGCTCAAGTAGTTACGAAGGGGACTGTATGTATGTTACTAACATAATAAAATGTTCAAATGTTAAAGTAGTCCTATATTATAAATCTGGAATAAAAAAAAAGAAGTAGGGTGGTCAAGGCTTGGCGTCACCGAAAATTCATACCACTGGGGTCATCTGCCCAAAAAGTCTGAGAATCCTGCAGTAGAGGAGGCTGTTTATAATACTGCATGCAAATTACAACTCTAGGTGGGCATTTGGGGCAAAATGAACTGTTTTGGTTTGTTTGAAGGCACTCTATAATTCTGTACTGTTGTTTACCTCTGTGTTGTTTTCTGAAGTCCCAAAAATAACCATGTTGGAAAGAATCAACTGTTGGATGAGCTGCACCTGGGACAAACTTAGAAACATCTCCAGGGCTGATGTGACATTCAACTCCAAACTGTGTCCACACACCACAATATCCTACAGAGAGAGCAAGAAAGAAATGGAGAAGAAGATAAAGTAAGAGGGTGAAAACACATATTCAGTACCATTGCAGTCCTTGGGATATGCAGAGTTCCCACACCCACATTTGTTTCTTTCCAGCCAGCTATCCACTATGGAACTTGTTCCCCTGTCTACTGCCTTGTACAGTTCAAGTCTAACATTTTCCAAAGGTTAGAGTTTGTACAGAAAAGTAACAAACCAAAACATGAAGGGTATACGTTGTGAACAGCATTGTGACATTAAAACAAAACACCAAAAAAAAAAAAAAAAAAATCACTACTTGCTGGAAAAAAAAAACAGCTGTACGAGTGTGCCGTTTTAAGTTCCTTAGGTCAAAACCACACACACACACACACACACACCCCCCCCACCCCTCCACCCAAACACAAATGAGATACTGTAGGTAGAAATGCGTGTCTGTGGGTGTGTATAGATGAGGTCTAAACCCATGACTAATCACTTAATACTTGTTTCTAAGAATTGTCCTGTTTGTACCTCCATTAGACTGTTGTCAGAGGAGATAGGTTTACTGTAGATGATGGCAGGAGCAGCAGTGATGCGTACAGAGAAGTCGGTCAGGATAGGAGTGAGGATTGCTCTCTTCTCCTGGTGCTTCTGAATGCTAAAAGCAGACACATAGATGCATGAAATCCATTAAATTCAAACAGTGACTTGCCCTGAAGCCAGTGTAAATACATGAGCACACTACAAAATATTGATTCTAATAAACAGATTAATGGACTAAAACTAGTGGGATTTTATTTTCATTTATGTTCAATAAACCCAGCTTATACTGTATACACTAACAACCAACACACCTGTAACTTTGGTACATACCACAGTACCATCAATCTGCCTAGCCTGATTCCCCTGCAAAAAACAGTGAAATAAACATTACTCTGCTATTTTTTTTTGCATTCTCCCCTCCATTATTTCTGGTTAGCAGGATGTTTTTTTGGGCATATCTCTTACGTCTAAGAATGATACCCTGTTATTAGGTGAGTTAGGTGAGCTGGTTTGAGTATTTCAGATACTGCTGATCTCCTGGGAATTTCACACACAACAGTCTCTAGAGTTTACACAGAATGGTGAGAAAAACAAAAAACATCCTGAGAGCGCAGGGTCTGCAGGCTGAAACACCTTGTTGATGAGAGAGATCAGAAGAGAATGACTAGACTGGTTTCAGCTGACAGGAACTCTATAGTACTCAAATAAGCAGTCTTTACAATCGTGGTGAGCTGCAAAGCATATTAGAACGCACAACAAATCAAACCTTGAGGTGGATGGGCTACAACAGCAGATGACCACGTCAGGTTCCACTCCTGTCACCCAAGAACAGAAATCTGAGGCTATCATGGGCACAGACTCACTGAAACTGGACAGCTGAAGACTAGAAAAAGACCAGGTGTTTTTTTTTTTTCTCTAATCTTCAACTGTCCAGTTTGGGTGGGTCTGTGCCCATGATAGCCTCAGATTCCTGTTCTTAGGTCTTCTGCTGGTGTAGTCCAACCACTTCAAGGTTTTGTGCATGCTGAATTTACTATATCCTTCCTGGCAGCTCAAACCAATCTGGCCATTTTCCTCTGACCTCTCTTATCAACAAGACATTTATTTGATTAGATAGCTGCATGATTGTGCGAGTGTACATGTGTCCCTAATAAAGTGGACGGTGAGTGTATGTCCTCCCTCTTAAATGACATATAACTATAGTCATAATAGTCCTCCGATGAGGCGGGTGGTGGTGAACTTTTTTTTTGTTTGTTTTTTTTCCCTAATACACTGATGTGAATCAGCTAGATTAAAATGCTAAATGTTTCAGGGCAGGGATACTCTGTGTACTGTTTTGCTGGACTGCATATATGGACTGTATGTTTTCTGACAGCTCCATATTAACTGGCTAAATTATGAAAGACCTGCCTACCTGAGAATCAACTGTATTGGTATGGTGTAGATGCAATGGGACTTACCTGCTGGCCATGTTCCACTCCAGTGCTGGGTTTTGAGAACTTCTTTCACTCTCAGGTGGTGTGCCGCCCTTCGTTCCTTCTCCCTGAGGCTGCAGCTGCCCCCATTGTGCAGTGCCCATATTGATGCTCTGGAGGTCGATTTGATACTGACGATCCTCAACCTCTGACCCCGGGTCACGCAGAACACCCAGATTCAGTGCTCTTCTGAAGAAGAAGAAGAGAAGAGAACAGGGTTAGCAGAATGGTGCCCCAGTTGTAATACTGATCATGGTGAAAGGGGTCTCTGTCATGCTTTCATTTCAGTATCTCACAATGGGACATGCCTCTCTGTGTAGCCCTCAGAAACCTTTACCTCAATACACTTGCTGGCTTGCAGTCATGACGTACTGTATGTGTCAGGGAGGGGCTGCTCCTCCACCGTACTTAAGGGCCAACGCACAGTCACCACGTCTTTAAAATACCTCTTCTCACTTCACTCACTCTACCTCAACATGGCTGCTTTAGGCTTAGTGAAACAGTTCAAGCTAACAACTCAACCAGCAGACGCTAACCTACCTCGGAAATCAGGTTTCAGTCACGGCCACTCCACACCAGATGCACTTTGAGTCTCGGGCTGTGAAATGCCCAGGCTGCATTAGCTTTGCCTGACATCGGCAAGCATTGTACAAGGCTCTCCCTGAAAAGAATCCAACACAGACTAGCAAACCAAAATGGTTCGTTGGACAAGAGCCATCGCTGGAGACCACAGCATGTCATTTGTAGACGAGTGTGGAGGAGCTTACAACCAGCGCAAGCTGGGGAGATCCAGTCAATAATGTCACCACCAGTGTTCTCTAATAAATGAATAAAAAGATTTCCAAATACAAAAAACAATGTTAATGTCCAAATAAAAGGTCTCATAAAAACCTGCACGGTGCAGACCTCCCATGTCATGCATGAGATGGCTGTTGGAGAATTTTGCTTCTCTGTTTTATCTCTTTAAATCATTGTTTTTGTATGATGATTCTATCAATGGGTGTTCCTGTGCATATTAGTTGCTTGGCAAAATAGCACTGTACCCAGATATGCCAACAGTCATCAGTGCAGAGCTCAACGTCTCACTGGAAGGATGGAGGCATGGCGTAGGTGCATAAAGTCAGGGTGTGCATTGAGAACAACAGGCAGAGACTCCAATTTGCTGTCACTCCACCCCAGTTCAGGGGAATACTGTACAGGCAAATCAGCTCAGGTATCTTCACTGTTGGACAAGAGAGAGATAAGTGTAGTAGTGCCTGAGGAGAGCCAGTATGGTTTCTACACAAGGAAATTTCTAGTCCCAAAACAGGCAGCGTACATATGGCCAATTATAGATCTGTGCACTCTGAACACGTGCCTCAGAAAATACAGATTCAGGATGTATTCAGCCCTGTTGCACTTTGTACAAATCTACAAAATGTGTATTTTCATGTTCCTATATACCGTCCTCACAGAAAGTTCCTGAAATTCTCATTTCAGAGTGAGACATACAAATATCTGGTTCTTCATTTAATTTCAGGAGTTCTTGTATTTTTGTTAAATGCTCTGAGGGGGCCATGGTGCTGCTCAGGAGGAAGAGCATTCATCTGGTAACTTCACACAGACAACCTTTTGTGGCTCAGTCAGAGCAGACTTTGGCGCATAGTAGCACACTCACAGAGAGTCTGAGTGCACTAGGCTCCCATGTGAACACATCCAAAAGTGTTCTGACTCCCAATGTGTTTTGTACATGTCTAGCCTGCTTTTAGAGAAGGCATTATGTCACCACGAGCTCAATGTTCCCAAAAAGGTCAATTGCAGTGAACAGATTGATTCTACAGACCCACATCAAAGGTACAAAAAAGACTAAGTGGACTAAGTCCACATTAGAGTTACCAGGACCTATACCTGGAGACAGGCTTGGTGGTGGTGTCTGCAACCGAGTGCCTGGAGACTGGGCTAACCACATAACCTAATTGGGCTCAGCTCAAAATAGTGCTCACCTCCAACGAAATGAAAGGTGGGAGTCAGGTATCATACTCCAGAGTTTGCACAAGAGATCACAAGCGGGTGTGAGGACACTCACCAGTCCCCATACTGATGTCCTAGCAGAGTGTACACCTAATGCTGTACTTCGGTTTTGTTATAAGATAGGAGTTTGGTAGATTTGCAGTGTGGAAAAGTTTAACTGAAAGTTTCATGGACTGTGTGATGTCTGCAGTGTGGGTGGTTAAACTAGAGTGCACCACCAATGCAGGGTAATGCATTAAGTATAGATTGAACATCTAAGACAATAAGCTAATATTGTGAAACAATCTCCATGTAGAGTGAGATTTTGCCAAGGGCTGAAAAACTACATCTGTTGAAGAATGATAGCTGGTTACATACTGAAAGATATTTTCTGTAAGGTCATTTATTGTAAAAGGCCATTTTCACTGAGGCATTCAAATAACACACTATAACCCATTTACAAATCTGCAGCGCGACAAAACTGTAACTGAACCTTAAGCAAGTATCTACTGCATTAGCAATAGCTTACTTACTTATCCTCTTCATACTTTGTGGGACATAAGGCTGCAGAATTAGCAATAAGTGCACTAACTTCACATTGACATTTTGGTTTTCATCTTCATATATAGGCTTAAAAGGACAAAGCTTGGAATTCTGTGTCCATTGAGAGCAGCTTTAAAATCTATAGTAAATAGTTAAACAACTGGTGATCACAATATCCTGACATGTCCTGAATGGCATTACAGTTGGTAATAAAATTAATCCAGTGTAATTTCAATTGAATTATCCAATGGGGTTTGTAGTTGTAGAGACAGTATAAGCGATGAGTGCTGAGTGACTGTGTGCTGTGTTCATTGTCAGGCACAATCAGTGTGATCTGTTTTTTTTTTTTTTGTTTTTTTTTGTTTTTTTTAATTCAGCACCATTCAGGCTGAATTTCAGACAAGCTATTGTAGATTTGTGTTTGTTTCAATCAATAAATCAAATAGTTGATTGATCAATCAATAAACGAACCAACAATTCAACCAGCTGAATACATAATCATGAGGAGGAAGGTACAAAGTAGAGAACCTTGCAGATAATATGCGGTGTGTGTGTTGAACTCACTGATAGATGACCTTATGTGGTTAAGTGTGTGGGTTGTACTCACTGGTAAATATCTTTTCGCAATATGGTGCGGGTGAGAGGATTATCTGCCTGAGGAGCCATGCTGACTGACCCTATCTTGAGAACAAGTGTGTCCTCCATCTTCTCCTTCAGGTGAGAATCTGCATACCCACACATTAAATCATCAATCACACTCAGTTGATGTCTTAAATACTTTATGAAGAATCTAGTTGATATATTGCTGGTGTAAAAATAAATCCCCATTTTGGGGAGCTCACTGCTGTCCTGAAGGGGGCAGAAGACTCGGATCACACTGGTATTGACGTAGATGAGTGGCAGACTGCTTGAGGAGAAGGCACGGCCTCTCATTGGCTGGCCAGCTGACCGGTACTCTTTGACTGCCCGTCTGGAAGGTGGAGGCGAGACTGTGTGGAACACCTGGGTTATGCTGGCCAGTAGGGGGCATGAGAGCACCAGGTCAAACGGCTGAGCAGTCAGCAGGATTTCATGCAGATGCTGTGGGGAGCCGTCAGACCCACCACTACTCAGCCTCTGAGGTCCTGCTCTCTCCTGTCGTGCTGTTAGCTTATGGAGGACATTGCAGGTCACTGCCTGTGTGTACGTCAGTGACAGGAAGCCATGAGGCTGATGACATGCCTCCAAAGCCTTTGCTGCCATCTGTTCAACCAGGAAACCACATACAACCACATACAATCGAATGTCAATGTCGAGGCACTTAGACAAGGTAAGAAGTGAAACATTTCAATTATTATAAAGACAGTGAAGTAACACTAATATATAGTATATAAATTGTGTAAAGCTTACCAACAACTATAGTTAGTTGATATATTTCATAGTTGTGAGTTTGAAGAGTTTGTGAGCTCTTAAGAATGTTCTGCATTTCTGCATGAATTGATGTGATTAAAAATAATTATTATTATTTTTAATCATATCAATTATGATAAAAGATACCTAAATATACAGTATAGTCAAATCTGCATCCTTGCTGAGGTGCTATATAGTCATGGAAATGCATGTCTTTGCTTTAATCTCGTCATACGCTTTGAAAACTCCCAGATCACCCCTTCTTAAAATTTACAAAACCTTAGTGCACAGCAAATGTCCCAACCATCATAGTCACAAAGAAAGGTCTAGTCTTACTTTCAAACTTACACCAGGATGGTAATCAAATCAGGAAATTGATCAAATCATAGGATCATGGGAGTAGACCGGACCTTAAAACAAAAATTGTTTAATAACACTGGAAAGAGAAGGAAAGTAAAGACCTGGACCTACGCCACTTCACACTTGGTCAGATGTACAGTCTATAAATGGAATAAAATTGGCATTCTTGTTTGAGGAGACAAAAAATTTTTCTGTTAAATACGCAATGTTATATTTGGGTATAAAACAAAGTACTGTTTAAATGCAGTATATCAACACCAAAACATAACCCTCATTGTGAATAAGCATAATGAGGGAACAAGTATAATGGTGTGAAACTGCTTTGCTGCTTTATTACCCTGGACCTGCTGTGTGCATTGCTTTTCTTCATATGTTATTACAGAAAACCAGATAGGTCCAAGAACATCACAAACTTTTCTCACATTTAGAACTTCAATAAACATTCATTTCTGCATTTCAGTTATCCTTATGCACTTTTTAGGGGGGCCAGCAACAAAGGTGCTGTAACCCTATTGTTTTTGCTGGAGTTTTTCATATTTCTATGATTTTGTGTGGTTTTTTGTGTGATTAGGATTTTATGTCCTAGGACTTTTGGCAATAAAATCACAAAACTGGTGTCAAACTACTGCGGAGAGTCTGAACCTCAATAATTACCTCCTTAAAACCTAATTAATAATAACCTTAACATGTCTGTGCTAATCTGTGATAATCATCATCATCATCTTCATTACCACTATTGTCAAGGTTATTATTATTATTATTATTATTATTAAATACAAAATCGCATGAACATTTTCCTTACAGCACTTTTACATACACATATTTTGAGTTCAGACACCCTCCAAAACAACATGAGCTTGTAAAGGATGAACAAAATTGCAAAGAATTAATTAGTTTAGCCTGATAGCTTATTGAGGAAACTGAGCATTCAGCAGCCTACTACAAACACACACAAAGGTCTGACTCTGGACTCTGACTCAGATAAAAAAAAAAATAGAATAATAATCAAAATAGATTTCTTAGCCAAAAACTAAAAGGAGTGCTTGGAATTGTGTACAGATTAATTAGAAATGTTCAGTGCTCAGTCTGTTTGTGTGTGTGAGTTTGTGTAGGCTGTTGGAAACTCTAAATTGCCAAAACAGAGGGGAGACAGAAGCGCTTACAGGAGAAAAGAAGGCAGAAAAGTGGCTGAAGGGGTCTTGGTGCTTGGCTTGGCGGAGCAGTAGGGTACGTCGATTCAGTTTGTCCGTGCAGGATAGCAGCACCCCACTACACACACCTGGCCACATGGGACCAGCCTTCACACTAGAACCCCAATGCAAGGTTAGAAGAGGACAAACAAAAAAAAATTTAAAAGGTGAAAAGACAAGATTTTAATTCATTTGTAACAGAAGACACTGAAAAGGACGGAAGCAGCACCAGTATGGTGAAATTAAAGACTCGCCCACATGACAATTTCCTCATCAAAATGCTTACACAGGCCATCAGAGGGCCTAAATACAAATTTCTCCACCAATATTTTTGCTGTTATGTGTTTACACTTTTTTGATCCTCACAAACTAAAAATGTGTGAGTTTAATGAGGGTATCTGTTAGGCATGTGCATTATTTAATTTATTTACTATTTTATTGTCCCTACATGATATTACGACATCCAGTCACGTTTACTCCGATTATATTACCTGGCCAACCAACCTTGAATTTTGCTTAGGAACTCTGCATCGAAGTACGCTAGTAAGAGTTATCACTAAAAAATTCTTCTCATTTTCTCCCCAATAAAATGGGAGAAGAGCCAATCAACATATGAATATGGAATGATCTGTGCAAGAGTTTTGAACTCTCCAATGTTAACTTCCTGGAAGACCCACCTCCACACCCCCTGACTCTCGACTTGACTTGCAGGGTACTCTCTGATACTGTCAAGGTAAATGGAGAATGTTTCGAGCTTAGCTAACATTAGACCTGTATGTATTTAACAGCCGTTACTTTTTCAATGACACTTTCATTTTCCAAATCTCCAAATGAGATAAGAAGGATGTAAAATTTTGACCTAAAAAGATTAAATAGATTTTACTTCTTTGTAGGCTTAACTCTTTGCAAATAACATTAATGGTGATGATAATTACTTTTAAAAAAAATTATATAAATATCTATTATTATTACAATATTGTTTTTTGTTTATTGTACTTTACTGCAGAATCACATAAAAAGCCACCATCCACCTGAGTTTCTGCAATTGCCACTGCCAGTAAGAACACTGCCACTGCTGACTGTAGAGCTAGTAATATTATTATGCCTCCCCTACTCTGCTTAAACTTCAAATCTGTTCTGGACGATTAAATAGTTTATTGAAATTTTTTAAAACAGAAACTCACAAGCAGGGAAAAATCAATATTGCACAAGCCTAACATTTGCACATGGATGAACAAGCAAAACATGATGGAGTGTGAGCAGTATATGCCACCAAATAAGTTTCAGCAACAAGCGATACCACCCAGCCTCACCCAATCTACAGCACCAAGAGAATCAATCAGCAACTAATTACATGAACCATCTCAGCCAATTAGAGGAGGTACGGGGGAGAACCACACAGGAAACAAACACTGCAATGCATTTTTGGAACTTTCTGCAGTCAGTCTGCAGCACATTTGCAGTCTGTGGATGGGAACAGCTCTGAAATACACACTTCTGCTCCCACTGCCCTTGTATGCTGCAGAATAACTGTGTCTGTTCCTCTGTACAGTTTTAGTTTAGCAGCAGGTTCTGTAACTGCAGGATCTCACCACTGCTTTCTCCTTGCACTGCAGAATCACTCCCTCAAAACAGTCAGCCTCACCTGGCCTAGAACATAAAGCCTATCTCATCACACAGTCTCAGCATACACCCCCATCTACAACCTCTCACAAATTAGTTAAAGCACTCCTTAAAATACTGAAGCCATGTACACAGTGTTTGGTGATTGGTGTTTTCAACTAAACAAAGCAATTCAAGTTAACAACTTGCACAAACACTATCAGTGCAGTAAATGAATCATTTTCTTTCATCTACTCTCTATTTCCCCATTCTCCCCTTATGTCCTACCTGCTTCTGTAGTGGTCAATGTTGAAGCTGCTCACTTTACATTTCAGTTTGGTGTACACGTCCTGCATGTCCACTGATGCACTTAGATCCTCCAGTTCACTGAGCACACAGATCTCTGTAAACAAACACAACAGTATCCATTACTCACACACACTCAACACATTGTATATTTGCGAACATTATCAGGCAAGTTTATTATATAACAGTCATTCTATTTTATTCTATCAAGCTTGCACATGAAATAAAATGCTGAGAAATTAACTACCAAGGGCTTTCTTTCAAACACACTTATGAAGATAAAGTTTTTTTTTGTTGTTTTTTTACACAGTAGTACTGAGTCTTTCTTTAAATTGGGTGCTGTGCTGTTATCAGGGTCTGCTATACACTGAAGACATTTGGAGGTGAGATAAAAAAAAAAAAAGTGACGGAAAGGCCAAAGTGTGGAAAAAGAAAGGATCTGTTCATGATCCAAAACAGTACAAGCTCAATCAAGCACGGTAGAGGTAGTGTCGTGGCTTGCGCTTGCATGGCTGCTTCTGGAAGGGGCTCACTAATCTTTATTGATGATGTAAGTCATGATGGTGGCAGCAGAATGAATTCAGAAGTCTACAGAAATACTCTGTCTGCCAATTTACAGAGAAATGCATTCAGTCTAATTGGGAGAATCTTCATCAATGACCCAAATCACACTGCCAACACAACAGAGGACTTTGTAAGGGGAAAAAGATGGAAGGTTTTAGACTGGCTAAGCCAAATCACCAGACCTTAACCCAATTGAGCATGCATTTCACCTCCTGAAGAAGAGACTGAAGAAGACTGAAGGGAGACCCCCACCCCCCGACAACTGAGAGAAGCTGTGTTACAAGCCTGGAAAAGCATCACAAAGAAGAAGGCAACAGTTTGGTGATGTCAGTGGGTCACTGGCTTGATGCAGTAATTGCAAGCAAGGGACATGCAACCAAATATTAAGTCTAATATGGAACTATCTGTTCCAATACTTTTGCTCACCTAAAAATTGGGTGCTCTGCCACCAATGGTGACATGCTCTAAGTTGTTTAACTCATCTTGATTAAATATCAGGAAATGAAAGCTGAAATTCTGATCTATATAATCTCATATGCATCTTTTGATATCAAACCCAAATGTCTTCAGTGTATTGCCATTCCAATACTTTTGCATGTGTGTGTATGCATGCATATATATATGCATGCATACACACACACACTGTACACAGTCAGGGGGGAAAAAACAACAAAAAAAGGTGACAAAAACAAAACAACAGATTTTAGTATGTAGTCATTTTTGTATAGGGGGATAAAGTTGATAAGCCATACAATGAAGCTATGGGAAAGAGTAGTGGAAGCTAGGTTAAGGAAGGTAGTGGAGATTTGTGAGCAGCAGTATGGC
>CM075024.1:8037652-8052157 GCA_037576675.1 Pangasius sanitwongsei | reverse complement strand
TGAGGATGCAGAAGATAGGGATAGGTGGAGAGTGATGATTCGCTGTGGCGACCCCTGAAGGGAAAAGCCGAAAGAAGTAGTAGTCATTTTTGCAAAAAGTAAAACAACATTCATAAACCAGGTAGGAAAAAAAATAAGTACACCCTACAATTCAGTATCATGTAGAACCACTTTTGGAACAAAAACTTGAAGTAAACAAGAGGTTTTCTGTACGATTTATCAGTCTATGACATTGTTTTGGAGAAAGTTTGGCCCACTCTTCTTTACACCATTGCTTCGTTTCATTGACATTTGAGGGCATTCATTTATGCACAGCTCTCTTAAAATCCCACCACAGCATCTCAATGGGGTTGAGGTCTGGACTTTGACTTGGCCATTCAAACACCTTGATTTTTCACTTCTTTAACCATTTAGATGTTGATTTGCTGGTGTGCTTGGGATCAGTGTCCTGTTGCATGACCCAATTTTAGCCCAGCTTAAGCTGCTGGACAGATGGCCTCACATTTGTCTCAAGAATATGCTGCTACAAAGTGGAGTTCATTGTTTTTCCAATGACTGCAAGTTTCCCAGGCCGTGTGGCTGCAAAAAAAGCCCAAATCATCACCCCTCCACCACCATTTTTGACAGGTGGTATGAAGTGTTTGTGGTGACACACTCTGTTTGGTTTTCGCAAAACATGGTGCTGAGCAAGAAGACCAAACATCTCCACCTTGGTCTCATCAGTCCAAAAGATACTGTTCCAGAACTTTTGTGGTTTGTTCAGATGCAAAGTCGTGCTGCCATATTCTTTTTGGAGAAAAGGGTCTTTTTTCTAGTCACCCTTCCACAAAAGCCATACAAGTTCTTTTTCTGATTGTGCTGTCATGAACATAAACATTTAATGTGCTTGCAGAGGCCTGTAGGTCACATGATGTAGCTCTTGGGTTTTTCTTTATATCTCTGAGCATTAAACAGACTGATGATGGACTGAATTTGCTGGGACACTCACTCCTGGAAAGATAGGCAACTGTCTTGAAGGCTCTCCATTTGTAAACAATCAAATTGTTTAGAGATGACCTTATAACCCTTCCCAAATTGATGAGCAGCAACAGTTGCTTCTCTGAGGTAATGGCTGATGTCCTTTCATCATGGCATGATGTAGACACATACCCGAGTGATCCAGAACACCAAAGTGCCAAAAGCTCTGATTCTTGATAATTAATCTTGTGCATTTCATTAGTAACAGCTGGCTGCTTATTACTCTCTTAATGGTTGTGGAAGTAGGAAGGGTGTACTGAATGTTGGTTAACTTTTTGGGAAAAAATGACTACATATTGAAATCAGTTTTTTGTTTGTTTGTTTGTTTTTTTCTTGTCTTCACCTGAAGTTATTTGTTCGTACATAGATGGGTAAGGACCACACAATTGTTATTTAGGTCCTGATAAATAAAACATAGAATTGAAGGAGGGTTTACTTTCTTTTTCTCATGACTATATTATTAGAAGGGCATGTTCAATTTGCCTGAAGAATCTAAGATATGAGCAAATAGGCAAGAGTTGGCTGAAGCCACAATGCCTGCATCATTAATGTGTAATACGTCAAGTTATTCAGCGGTGACACACTATAGTCACACAGCTTTACCTGTCTTCGTGGTTGGGTCTGGAGCGAACAGTTTGACAGTCAGTTTGGGCAGCATCCACTGCATCCACAGGCTAACCTTCCCACTGGCCCCGCCAATGGTGCTTGTCTTCTGCTCTAGAGTTAGAGGCTCACAGAAGGAGGGGTCCTCACCAGTTGGCACAGAGTCACCCTAAGTAAAACAGTCATTACATTTTCATTAAAAAAAGTCCATATTTACATGTGCGTTTGGTCAAGACTGTGGCCTGCAGTTATCTGTCCCTGTTAGTATAGGACTTCAGTTTGGGACAGGTACTGATGTTCAGGTGGGAGCCATCTGCACCTGGAGGCGCTAACCACCTAACAGGGATAGTCATCAAACATGTTCCAGGGGGAGACAAGGAGAAGAAGAGAAGACTAATTAGGAGCAGAAGGATGGCCTTTGTTTGAGGGTGTTGCGTCGTCTCTCTCTCTCTCTCTCTCTCCCCATCTCTCCCTCTCTGGGACCTTCTGTAATGTAGTTGCTGTTAAAAGCCCATACCACCAACTATATTAAGAAAGGGAAAAAAAACAAACAAAAAACAAACAAACAAACAAACAAACAAAACATGAACACCATCTTAATCCAGTTTGAGCTGACCAACCACTGGCTTGTGGCTTGAGCTGAACCATTCTAGGTGTTCGAGGACCTGAGCTGACCTGAGTTGAATTGGCCTCAGTGGTTTCCTACCATAGCTATAGGCACACACATTACAATTAAGGTGCATATTCATATAAATTCCAACAGTCAGGAGACTGTTAGGTAAGTAATCAGATTAGAGATTAGAAAATGCTATTTAGATCAGTGTAGGTATTGAAAATCTCCCAGAGTGGTTTACTTTGTTTGGTTCACTGTCTGACCCCACAGAACTTGCTTGGATGACTGAATGCTTAGAGTTAAAGTTCCGTTACACTCTACATAATATAGCTCCCATAAACTAGCACCCTAGAGCAACAATCACACACACACGCACCTCAGAAACAGACCACTCGAAAATTAGAATTTACTGGTATCAAACTAAATTGGCAGTATTCCAAATTGTATGGAAGGAGAGCATTCTTAGCTATAAAACAGCTCTTAGTGCCACTACATTAGCATATTTCTCCAACTTAAAAGATGATAACAGATTCTCAGATTCTTCTTTAATCCAGTAGCAAAGTTAACTAGGAACAAAACCACTACAGAAGCACAAATACCAAGATTCAACATAGATATCATCCACAGAGCAAATATGTCCTCTATTGAAGAAGGACTGTTTAGCTGTGTCACGATCACAGACCTAACAGCACATATTCTCAGTTTATGTTGGTTTTTTTCTACTAACCCTAATTTGCCGTTGAATTTAAGCGCATCTGATGCAGCCGGCTACTAGAGTACATCGAGTACTATGACACTGAGTTCACTGCTCTCTCACTGCTCTATTTCCTATGAGGACTATTTTTCACATAGCATAATTACTCAGTTTTCTTTCTGACATTCACAAAGACAGTTTAGCAGTAAAATTGGTCACAAACCAGTATTCACACTTGTTTATATCAACTCAGAGACCAAACACAGCACACACACTACACTAATACTACAGTTATCTGACCACCCACACACAACCACCCGCTTTATGTATGTGCATATGCAGTGTAAGTGGAAGGTTTGGGTGCAGTGAGTGTGTGATACATGTATAACAGACCTCTGTGGGGGAGCCTAAGTCAGCTGAACGACTGAGGCTGCCGTTATCAGGAGGAATTGTGCCTGCACTGCTGTGGAAGGGGGAGGTGGATCCAGCAGGTTGGGAAGGAGTTTCCCCTTGAAAGCCAGATGCATGCCACAAGATTCCTCTTCTCTGCAGACAGTCCCAAATACTGCTCCAATTTAGAAACAACTCGTATAACAGCTGCACCTGAGGGTAGGAATGATTAATTTTTCAATTCATCATCAAATGTCCTCGCTGAATGGTGTAATGCAACAATAAGAGAAGCAACAGTAAGTATCCCGTTGGGACTCACGAACACCGAGATTTTGCGATAAAAATATTTATTTTTCAAAACATAATCAAGCTGAAGTTTAGACCCATCACATACTTTCATGTAGAAGTATATACAAGAGGAACACAGAAGAGTGCATCCAACCATTGACCACCAAGCCATGAAAACAATAGTACAGACTAAGCTTGCATGATAATTTTTCCCTGCTTGTGATTTTCCATTTTAAAATGTCATGATACAGTCCCCTCCGGAATACTGGAATGGCAAGGCCAATTCTTTTGTTTTTGCTATACATTGAAGACATTTGGGTTTGAGATCAAAAGATGAATTTCATGCTTTCATTTCCTGACACTTACATCTAGATGTGTTAAACAACTTAGAACATGGCACCTTTGGTGGCAGAGCACCCAATTTTTAGGTGAACAAAAGTATTGGAACAGATCGTCTTCACGTAAATAAGACTTAATATTTGGTTGCATGTCCCTTGCTTGCAATAACTGTCAAGCCAGTGACCCACTGACATCACCAAACTGCTGCCTTCTTCTTTTATGATGCTTTTCCAGGCTTCTTTCAGTTGTTGTTAGTTTTGGAGGTTTCTCCCTTCAGTCTCCTCTTCAGGAGGTGAAATGCATGCTCATTTGGATTAAGGTCTGGTGATTGACTCGATCAGTCTAAAACCTTCCACTTTTTCTACTGATGAAGTCCTTTTTGTGTTGGCAGTGTGTTTTGGGTCATTGTCTTACTGCATGATGAAGTTCCTCCTAATTAGATTGGATACATTTCTCTGTAAATTGTCAGACAGAATGTTTCTGCAGACCATTCTGCTGCTACCATCATGAGTTGGTCAGCCCTTTCCAGAAGAAGCCTTGCAAGCCCAAGTCAGGTCACTATCTCCACTGTGCTTGACCAATGAGCTTGTATTTTTTGGATCATGAGCAGATCCTTTCTTTCTCCATAGTTTGGCCTTTCCTTCACTTTGGTAGAGGTTATTCCTGCTTCCAGAACCTCTCTGGATCATCTCTGTATTTCTCTGTGAATTCATATCAGACCCTCTGATTCTTACTGCTGATGAATGGTTTGCATCTTGTGGCATTGCCTCTACATTTCTGCTCTCTAAGTCTTATTCAAATGGTGGACTGTGACACTTTCATCCCTGCCCTGCATTTCAGGATATTCCAAATTGTTGTATTGGCTATGGCCATTGCACGTGCAGTGGCTCTGATGGATCTTCTCTCTTTTCTCAGCTTCAAAATGGCTTGCTTTCCTCCTATAGAGAGCTCTCTGGTCTTCATGTTCATTTATCCTTTTTAACAACAAATGCGGTCTTCACAGGTGAAACCCAAGGCTCAAACCAAGAGTAGACATTCAGAGCTATTAATTGTTTAAACAATCAACCTAACAGGGCACACCTGGGCAACAAGAAGCCACAACACCTGTCAGTCACATGTTCCAATATATTTGATCAGTTGAATAAATGGGTGGGTTCAAACAAAAGTTGCCATGTTCTAAATTGTTTAACACATCCAGATGTATATATCAGGAAATGAAAGCTGAAATTCTAATCTATCATCTCATACTCACCTTTGATCTCAAACCCAAATGTGTTCAGTGTATAGCAAAAAACAAAAGAATTGGCCTTGTTGTTCCAATACTTTTGGAGGGGACTTCCAGAAATGATGGCCTAAAAAAGACATGAAAATGAGCATTTCCACCATGTACAGATAGTACAAGAGGGCATAATAATATTATCAGTTGTGCAGAACCAAATTCAGCTTGAAGGTAGAGTTTTAATTGATTCACATAACAGCACATTTCCCATATTATTGGGGAGAAAAAGACTTTTTGGGCAGATAGGTCATACTAGCATACTCTGGTGTTAAATTGCAAGGCTCGTATGCAAAATTCTCAAAGGCTGTTAGGTCTGGTAATATATAATTGGCTTAAACGTCACTGGATATTGTGGCAATGTAATTTCATGTAGGGACAATAGTATCACTGTATCGCATATGCCTAATACAGTGTCAGATCTTTTTTTTTTTAATCTTCAATCTCCACACCTTAAGAATTAATTCCAATAATGCTGAGTGTTAGCTGCACCATGCTGTTACTGTTAGTCCTATTTTTTCCCCCAGTGTTCAAGCATTGCAGACTCTACACTACACAGAATGAAAAGGGAACACAACGGAATGAGGGGACAAGTATAATAAGTGGTAACTGAAATTAGAGTATATACAGAGTGACATATATAAAGTCACTGCATTAAATAAAAATAACTTGTCAAGTTCATGCCTTTTTTTTTTTTTTTTAATAAACTCTCTACTTCAATCCATCCCTCTGTGCATACCCTCTTCCTCTGTGCTAGTCTAGTACTGAACCTCAGCACAGCACAGCAAAGAAATTAAAATGATGAAAACATAAAGCAAAGTTTCCACTACAATTGGAAGGGAAGATGGCAAACAGTTTAACTTTGAAGTGTAGAATTGTAGGAAGTGCAGTACTGTACCTGTGGGTTGGAGACTTTCAAATAAAGTGGTTGCAGGTCTACATGCAGGCAAATGATGAAGGCATGTCTGGAGTCGACAGAGGTGGAAGCTGGCTGCAGTTTGTGGGAGGTGACAGCGAGGGTAGAAGTACAGCCTACTGGCTCCAGGAGAGAGAGAGAGCGCTGATGCCCCAGCAATGTATATACACTGAATTGGCCTACTGTCACTGTCCAGGGAAAAGCGTCACCTACACACATACACGTGCACATAAACACATAATGTATATCAATATAAATATCGAAAAACTCACCACAAAAGTTTAAGAGGCTAAAAAACATTGCTACTTATTCCAATCAACATTTCCAAGAAGGGAACAATGTGAAACCTGCCACCAGCTAGAGCAAGACACACAACCACACCATCTTTCCTAAGTGACTTACAACTGAGAAAAGACACAATCCAAGCAAATGTAACCCAAATCTGGCAACTCACAATCTTCCAATCAATAGCTCATTTTCTTTAACTCATGAGCTATCAGAAGGCACAAATATGAGTAAAATATAGAGGCATCATTCTAATGGCAAGACTGATCATGCAAAGTCATAGCCAAAACCCACCCTAATTCCACCACCACTTCCAGAGACTTACCACCTTGCTCACTATATTTACCTATTAGTCTGTCTGTGTCTTTCTGTGCATTGTGACTAAGTAATCTAAATTAAATGTGTGACCACTATTGCATGATGGATTATTTATGTACAAATGTGTGTATGTGTGTGTTCTTCATACCCTCCTCCAGTACAGGTCTTTGCACGGTGAAGGGAATCTCCTGTAAGGGCTCCATGTGCCTATGCCCAGCACTTATCACACTGATTTGGGGCAGACAGATTACTAACGTCCCTGGCATGGAGGCCTGGCTGTGGTACCAGCTGCGCACGGTGCCTGGGATATCACCACACACTATGGTGCAGGGACATGGCAGAGTGTCCTTAGGCACAAACACACAGCATGACTGCAGATCCACCTGTGATTGGGGACACACATACCTTTATTAATAAGACCCATAAAAGGCCTCTCCTGTAACTCAAATGTTTCAAATGTTTAGGAAGGCAATAAAAAGAGAGATACACACAATCAGCTTATGTGTTACTGTAGAAATAGTGTGTGTCATCCTAAAATGTATATTTTGTTAATTTTCTAAACAAAAAAAAGTTAATTCTGCAGGAAACTTGAAATACCCAAATAAGTTTTCCAGAGTCTATTTCAACACCCCTGCTTCAGCATATCCACGTGCAGTGACATGCACTACACACTACACATACCTATCTCCACAAACATATACCTCTACACACACA
Source organism: Pangasius sanitwongsei (assembly GCA_037576675.1). Lineage (NCBI taxonomy): Eukaryota > Metazoa > Chordata > Actinopteri > Siluriformes > Pangasiidae > Pangasius > Pangasius sanitwongsei. The sequence continues at coordinate 8,044,704 of CM075024.1, read as the reverse complement.
TTCTTCTAAGTTCTAAATTTTTACAGAATTGGATGCATGGCCTTGGCAGTGAAAAGTAGCAATGATGGAGAATAAACAAGTTGGGCCAAATTTTCAGTGATATACCAAATATATAAAAATTCATATTTTAAAGTATTTAGAAAATAATGAATAAAAATGTTCACATTCCTATAAAGAAAGCCCTGACAGGGAAACATTCCTGCATTGGAAGCCTTGACAGCTGTTAGCCATTACTGAAGCAGCTACCCTTACACGATGTCCTAAAGCAAGCATAGTACGCAAGCAATATTAACAAAGACGATGAGTGGTGCGTCTTTTCTGATAGATGCCCTGCCCTGAAGGATGCACTGAAAAAACTGAGAAGAGAAACTCATCCATGAAGCAGATAAAAGAAAGCACTACACTATTTGGCCAAAAGTTTGTAGACACTGGATCATCACACTCATGTGCATTTTGAACATTCTGGGGTGCCACATATCTTCCTCATTAATGCATGGCAGCTGCACTGGCCAGTGTTACATAATTTTTCCATGGGAAAAATTAAGGAATTACTGAATTCCTAAAATAGAATCACCAATTGCTTGTATTAGAAAATACAAAGAAGGGAGACTGGCAGAACTGTTTCACAGAAGAAAACAAAGAGTGAAAGAGGGTCAGCTGTGGCCTCCACAGGCCATGGCTGGTCACTGTTGCAGATTTTAAAACCACAGGTAATCCTAAAGAATACAGGTAAAGTTCATAACTCGCAACTCCTACTGACACCACAAAGGCCTCCTCAGTCTGTTCTTTATGTGAGAAGCAGACTGCTTGTGTGTAGAACTGAAGATGACCCTCTATGATGTGGGTACTGGTCACAAAGAGCAGTACAAAAGATTTTAGTTAGAGAGGCAAGCAGTAGAAATTGCACTTTAGAAAAGATGAGGAAAAACCGTGTGGTTAGAAGTTAAAGCTGTGTTAAGAAGTGTGAAGAAATGTGAAGTGCTGGTTCTTTTGGGAAGTGTGGATTTTTATTTAATTCTTTGTAAGGTAATATAAATGATGGAAATGATGGATGATGGCACGTGGCGCTGGATAAATGGTGAATTATGGAATATGATAGTGCTGGGTAGTTGTGTACCTGCAGCGTGAGACGCTTGACAGCATCCCAGGCCTGTGTGATTAAGTTCTTTATCCACTCCTCTGAAGATGCTGCATACTCAGTTGCTGACTGTGTAATCTTCACCGGGATAGAAAGGGGACGAGACTCTAAAGGTATGAATAGACAGACAGACACACACACACACACACACACACACACACACACACACACTCTTGTAATGTTGCCTCAGACACGTTCGCACTGGGCAAGACTACATTGGTCAGAAATTTACTGTACCCCAAAAAAAAAAAAAAAAACCTCTTCCAAACACACTTGCACCAGATGACTGTACTTTGGTGTTTTGTTCTGTACTGTTCTAAAGCTCTACATAGCTATCATTACAGTTTATTTTTGTTTAGAAGACAATGACTAAATGAATACATGCAGATACAGTGGATATAAAAAGTCTACACACCAGCATTTACAGCCATCCCTAAATATTGTGCCTTTCAGGTATCTGAGTGAATTAATTCAGTCTTTCTTGCATGCTCGTGCACCCCAATGGCTGAGGTTTGTGTGTCTACACTTGTTAGGATAAGTAAACCATTTCTTTTATGGGCTTTAGAAAACTGTGTAACTATCTGCACAGCAAGGTAAACAGACCCTTGAAATGGATATTACAGCACTTTTTTTCTGCAAAACATTGATTTGAATCACTTAGTGTCTTTCTGTAATGTCTAATATTACAGGTTGGAGATATTTGTACAGAGATCTTTGGAAAACTCCTCTCTGCAGAACATTCAAGTTGTTTACATGAAACCAAAGGTTTCCAATAGGTTCATATCAGGATCTTTGGGAAATAACGATTTTTTTTGTCCTGCCACCACGTCTTTGTTCACTTGGATGTACCGGATCATTATCTACCAAGTCTTACTGTCCTGGTAAGCAGATATTAAAATAACAAAGGTAGCAGAATTCATTATGACATCAATCTTCACACAAACCCCTGAAGCACTAACTGCAAAACCACCCAAAGCATCATGATCCACAACCACATATTACAGTGAGGGGGATTTTCCCTGTATGCAGTCTTATTTTCTTCAAACATGCCGTTAGTGTGCATCTGAGCATCTCACCTAAAATTTTCATAGGCGGATACCTGCAGAAGGAATTGGTGCCCTGTGCCTGCACATATAGGACAAGATATATACCAAACTCACATTTTATTATATTATTTAGCTAATAATATTCTTTGGCTTCCCACCCAAAATATGTTACTGTATGGGTGACAGCCTGCTAACTAAAACTTGCATAAAAGGAATAAAAATGGCATGATGTTACATAAGCTTTCAGCTCACCCAGACCATTATAGAGGGCTTATGTCAGAGGAGGAGGATTAGGATACAATAAGCTCTAGCAATATGTGCTTACAGACAAGCGCACACTCTTATCTTCAATGGGCTTTATTTTCGTGTAGGGCTACCAGGTGGGTTTGCTTCCTCCAGTGTGTGCAGCTTTGTAAGTGACCCTGACAGACTGCAGCCTTCTGTACTGTGTGCTTCTGTGTTACTATGTGTGTGTCAAAGGAATGCAAAGAGTAGTGATTACTGAAAGCTATCCTAATCTCAGCTCTTTGGCGACGAAGATCTAAGCTCTGCTGACGTTTGGAAAAGCCATCAAATCAAATTAAATAATTATATAAAACTATGAGGCCTCAAAGCTCTGGACTATTCTCTGAAACCTCTAACCTCAGAAGCACACAAAAACACAATAAAACTGTATTATATTCAAGATAACTGCAGCAGTGATATCCCTTATCCTGACAACCAAGAAAAAAAAACTACTGCCCTACTCAAATACCACTAGTGATTTTAGAATACCCTGTTATATGCTTGAAAGCAATATTGGTTAAAATATTTCCAAAACATGCAGTGTATATGTTTTTAAACTGTAGGGTGGATTGCTTATTAAAATTCCATTCTGCCCGGAGAACTTGTTATGAACCTTAAGTTTTTGCATTCACTGAAATAGTCAATATAGGCAAATTAAATCAGCTGCTCTCCAACCATCTTACTCATGCTAACAGCAATATTGTTGTCCTGTGCCTGAAGGATACCTGTTACGGTCTTTGTCTTCATTGGGCTGCTGATGTAGTCTGATGCCTGATTGGAAAGCTGTTTGGCCAGTGGAGTACTGGCCACCGATGCTTCGTCCTCCCTTGTCTTCATCATTAACATAGAACCACTACCAACAGTCTGTATCAGAGTGAGCAACACACATTTTCACATATTTAAACCTAGATGAATTAAAAATCACATATAAACAGAAACAGAGGCACAGAATATGTGCACATTTCCAGAAACAAAGATTACACTGGAATCAGACTGGAATAACACACAATTAGGATTAACAAACAATAACAGACTTTCATCCCCATTTTGAAGTCCTCAGGAGGGTTCTATAATACTGTCATCAGCTTAGTGTCCAACTAAGCTGTGACTTTGGCACAGATATGCCTACCTCCTCGAGGGTGTTACTGATCTAACTGTTGTGAAGGAGTTTTTCTTCACCAGGGTAAGAATTCTTCTGTCATCCACCACAGTTTTCCTCCACACCTTTTGATGTTGCTGAGCTTACCATTGCATTCTTTCTTTTCAAGAATGTGCCAAATGTTTTTGTTTTGATTTTTCAGCCTAATGATGCCTTGCTTCACCGGCAGTGACTGCTCTTTGGAGTTCATATTGAGCGCTAACAGCAACAGACTCCAAATGCAAAGGCCACACTTGAAATCAAGTCTGGACCTTTCATATCCTTACATGAAGTGAAAAAATGAGAGAATAACACCTGGCCATGAAATGGCTGAGCAGTTAATTGTCCAAGTACATTTGGTTTTTTAAAAAAGAGGGGGCACATATAAAAAGTGCTCTAATTCCTACGCTATTCACCCGATTTGGATGTGCCCTCAATTTAAAGTTGAAAATCTGCACTTTGTGCTCGTATTCTTTATTTAATTTCAACTCCAATATACTATGGTAGACAGCTAAAACAACAATAACTCAATGTTCAAATATTTATGGATCTTACTGTATATATACACAGTATAAGAAGTCCTACCTGTTGTGTCTGCCAGCTTGTTGTGGGTCTTTGAGAGTGGTACAACAGCCAAGTGGACAAAATAGGATCCAAATTTACAGCAATGCCCTGCACACCAACAAGTAGTACGGCGCCTACAACATAAAAAGAATTTAATTTAATGTAGACCAAGCAACATTTTCGCCCAATTCGGTTTCAGTGAGACTGTGCCCACTGTAGGCTCAGATTCCTGTTCTTGGCTGACAGGAGTGGAACCCGATGTTGTCTTCTGCTGTTTTAGCCCATTCAACTCAGAGTTTGATGCATTGTGAGTTACCACAGCCTTCCTGTCAGCTCGAACCAGTCTGGCCATTATTCTCTGATTTCTCTCATCAACAAGGTGTTTCTGTCCAAAGAACTACAGCTCGTGGGATGTTTTCTGTTTTTCACACCATTCTGTGTAAACTCTAGAGACTGAATGAATGAATGAATGAAATACTCAAACCAGCCCCTCTGGCACCAACAACCACGGCATGGGCAAAGTCACTGAGATCACATTGTTTTCACATGATTGGCTGATTGGATAATTGCATGACTAAGTGTGCCTTAGCATAAAAGTCTCGAGACAAAATTAAAAGTGCTATACATAGAAAGATTAATATTAATACATTTGAGCTGCAAAACAGAACAGTGGGCTCATACACGAAACACTGAGATACTACATGAAAGGCAAAACAGCTGACATGTATGAACCTTATGTTTTAATAAAATCTATGAATTAACATTTGCATCTACATTTGCAGTGTTTCACATAGACCCTTTTGCAAAGTGACTCTGAGAAGTGTGTTTTAGTCCATCAAAAACACATTCTCATGCTAGTACAAATAGGCCATGGTCCGAGAGTATCACAAAGCTTTATTAAAAAAATAAATAAATAAAAAGGTTAATAAAATAAATAAAAAAAAATAGTTATAATAGCAACAAATTAGCCTAGCTTTGAAAAATGACAGTCATTTTATTGTATATTGTTTGGTTTTTATTGTTTTTCCATATTGAACTTTACTTTCACGTATGACATTACCATACAACATGTTGAGCAGTGTAATACTGATGGATATATATGTAAAAGGTACAAAACTGATATTTCTTCCAATATACTGAGAAGGAGAGATGCTATACTGCACTACGGAATACCATATAAGTAACATTAAATGCTAGTTTCACTGTCAAAGACTTCTTTAAAACAGCAGTTACAGCACTATTTTCCTACAGCACAAATTAGTAGTGCACTAAATTAAGAATTTCTAAGATAATGAACAAAAGTTTCACTGCTAATGCATTCATATGTAACATATAAGGCTAATATGGAGAATGGAAACAAAAAGTATGTGTATCACAATACAGCCACTAACAGTGATTGATTGAAAAAAAAAAAAAACCCGAGTGCACCTGCAGGGCCTCCAATCAGAGGCCTTGGAGGAAAACCATAAAGGTTCCTCACTAATATTCTAATGAGCACCTTTGATAAACAGCCCACTGTCAGAAACTGACAGCCGGTTACGTCACTCGTGAGGACCGGCCTCTGTATTCTCTGTTTCCAGGGGCTGGAAGCATCTGAAACTACCACCTGGAAATGGCTTGTCCACACATCCACATCAAAGCCCTATCCAAAATTAATTTAACTGCTTCTTTATTTTTTCTGTCTGGTTCAACATGCATGTCACAGTCATACACAACACACAACCATGTCTGCTCTGTCCTCCCTCCCACTCCCCACTATATTTCTCACCTCTGTCCTAAGAATACTGCTATGGAAAGCCTGGAACTTTGTACAGAACACACCTAGTCTGCAGTGAAAAGGATCAGCACAAAGTAGAGCACAGCACAGTGTATTGGAATACAGACAATGGAGGTGTTAAACTAGGATACTAGGAAGCATTCTTGTACAAAAGCATGCTGTGTTAGTCTTTGATTTATTACACTGAATCACAATGACCTCTGAGACTACACTAAGTGTCAAGCTGGTGTAGGTAATAATATAACAATATTGTACTGATATCTTTAAGATATCTGGTGTAAAGATCATGTTGTGTAAGGAGCTAGCTGCACTGCACAAATGCAGTGGTAAAAACAGTCAGTGTGCCTAAAGATGTCTGAAACATTGCTAGCTAAGTGTGCTTTTCTCATGATTTGATCAAGTTTTTGGACAGACACACACAATATAGTTTGTAATCAGATAGCATCTGTCAAAATGTCTGCAACGCTCCTGAGTTGTCACATCATACAGCAGACAACATTTTAAAATGTTCAAATGACCTAATAAAAAGACACTAATAACAAAAGAACAGAAGTGAGTGATTGAATAAGTGATTATTTCCCCACTGACATCAGTGTGAACAGAGATCGGTCAAGTGAATAAAAGAGGCTTGTGTTTAAACATCACAAGTGACAGGCAGAGACTGATGTGGATAATGCGGGTGGCAAAAGTAAAAACTAATTTCCTATTGTACATTTATAATTCTTTAAAATTTCATCAAGTACTTCCACAAGGTTACAAATGAAGACGTACGTGGACTTGAAATGAAGGGTGGTCACCCTTCACCACCTCACCACACAATTAACAGCTGAACTTGGGGAAATGGTGCATACATACAGTAGTGTGCAAAAGTCATAAAGCAAATGAAAAGAAATGATGTAAAGCCAAGATGCTTTCAAAAATAATAAATGTTTCCTCACAATACATGTATACATATATATGTTTTTACACACACACACACACACACATTATTGTAGGAATTACAGCCAATTTCAGCAAAGAACCTCCATTTCAGGGGCTCAAAGGTATTTGGACAAAGTGACATAATTGTAAATATAACCATAATTTTAATACTTGGATGAAAAT
>CM075024.1:8020806-8030814 GCA_037576675.1 Pangasius sanitwongsei | reverse complement strand
GAATGAATGTATACATTATACAAGTTTCACTTTTTGAATGGAATTAGTGAAATAAATCAACTTTTTGATGATATTCTTATTATATGACCAGCACCTGTATAAGCTACCAAATGCAAATTCAATGCTTGGAATCAACTCCAGACCTTTTATCTCCTTAATCTGTCATGAAATAACAAGGAAACAGGCCATATCTGGCCAAGAAACTGCTTATCAGGCAATTGTCTAATTACTTTCGAGCCTGTGAAAATGGAGGGCCTCTGTTTAAAAAAAAAAAAAAAAAAAAAAATGGCTGTAATTCCTAAACGAGTGATGCAATATTTTTGTTAATATATTCCTAATATTTAAGATCATGTAATTTTGTCCAATTACTATTGAGCCTGTGAAAATGGAGGGACTCTACAAAAAATGGCTGTGCAAAAAATGTGACATTCATGCAACGTGACTTGTGTGTGTGTGTATATGTGTGCTTCACTGTTCTCTCAGGACTGAATTTTTCTCTTTTTTTTATCTGTGCTGTCTGCTCTGCATCCTATTGTCTGAGATGTCTTCTGCACTGTCTTATACATAATAATATTTGAAACTATTCTTACATATTGCTCCACTTATTTGCTAGTACACTACAGAACAGTTACAGTCCATGTATTGTGTACTTATTGTCCTGTGTATTTGTTGCTCTGCATATAATAGTTCTTCGTCCCTACACTTGTCTCACACTGTTGTACAGGTAGCACTTTATGCAGTCCTTTGTATTATGTGTTGTACCATGGTCTGATCCTGATCCTGCACCCTGCAGGAGATGAGTGTTCCCCAAATGTGCTCACATAGCCTTTCCAAGTGCACTCATTGTTTTATGACTAAACACTGCTCTCACAAAATTATTCCCACTAAAAGCTTTCTTCCTCAGCCCATTAGTTGTGCCTCCCCACACTGTTCTGCATGGGAGGAGAGAATGAAAGATTATGAGAATGTCTAGCCCTGACTGGGCAGCAGGCAGGCTCCCATCCATCCCACACCACATTTTGTTTTTACATCTTCAGTCAACCATGGAGAGACCAATTTGTTCGGCTACTAGCACAGAAAACTACCTTTTGGGTGCCGAGTTCATCTTAACTGCAGTTATCTGTTACCATGAATCAGTAACTCAACTGTAATGAAGTTTAACAATAGTGATTTTCCCTGATGCAAGGGAAAAACACAGAAATCTGCACTTAAAAGCTAACATATAAGAAGAAAAACCACTCTATGCAACAATATCAACTCCACTCAGCTCATCTAACAAAAAGATATGGATGTGTTGCTCCATTAAACGATTCTGTCTGAAGCCTGTAGCCTCCTGTGGCAATCCAGATGGTACTCCTACTATCCTGAGGAATACAAGCTCCTGCGCACTATCATTCATGGAATTGGAGCTTTATCTTCAGTCACACTTACATGCACAATCCCCCGCAAAAGTATTGGAACAGCAAGGCCAATTCTTTTGTTATTGCTATACTCTGAAGACATTTGGGTTTGAGATCAAAAGACAAATATGAGACAATAGATCAGAATTTCAGCTTTCATTTCCTTTTTTCATCTAGATGTGTTAAATAATTTAGAACACGACACCTTTTGTGATCAAAAATATACCAGAGAGCTGTGTACAGGCGAAAAGCAAGCCATTTTGAAGCTGAGAAAAGAGGGAAAATCAATCACAGCCATTGCATAAGTATTGGGCATAACCAATACAACAATTTGGAACGTACTGAAAAAGAAAGAAACCACTGTTGTGCTAACAACAAGACATCAAACGGGTCAGCCAACAGCAAAAGTTCTGGAACCAAGATTAACCTCTACCAAAGTGATGAAAAGGCCAAAGTGTAGAGAAAGAAAGGATCTGCTTATGATCCTAAACATAGGAGCTCATCGGTCAAGCACAGAGGAGGTAGTGTTATATGCTGGGTTTGCATGGCTGCTTCTGGAACAGGCTCACTAATAATTATTGATGATGTAACTCATGACGGTAGCAGCAGAATGAATTCACATGTCTGCCAACTTACAGTTTTAAAAATAAAATGCATTCAATGTTTTGGAGGAAATTCACCATGCAGCAAGACAATGACCCAAAACACACTTACAACACAACAAAGGACTTCATCAGGGAAAAAAAGTGTAAAGTGTTATACTGGCCAATTCAATCACCAGACCTTAACCCAATTGTCCATGCTTTTCAACTGCTGAAGAGGAGACTGAAGAGAAAAACCTCCCAAAAGAAACTGACAGAAGCTGCAGTACAAGTCTGGAAAAGCATCACAAAAGAAGAAGGAAACAGTCTGGTGATGTCAGTGGGTCACTGGCTTGATTCTGTTATTGCAAGTGTTATTTACTTTAAGACTGTCCCAATACTTTTGCTCACCAAAAAACTGGGTGGTCTACCACCAAAAGTGCCATGTTCTAAGTTGTTTAACACATATAGATATAAATATCAGGAAATGAAAACTGAAATCGTGTCATCTCATATTCATCTTTTGATCTCAAACCTAAATGTGTCTTCAGTGTACAGCAAAAACAAAAGAATTGGCCTTACCGTTCCAATACATTTAGAGGGGACTGTATTCTTGTCTTAACTATTTTATTTTTATCCTTATCCCTAACCATTAACCGTTCACTATGAATTGCCCTTGGTTATAGCACTTTTATCTGTAATGTGCTGTAAAAAAGCCTATTCTACTGTCTTGTGTTCTACTGTAAGAAGTTCCTCTGACGAATTCAAGTGAACAATAAATTAAAGCATACATATGTGTATACTGAAGTAAATTATAATGCATCTTCACTATTTAGAATGTTCATTGTCATGGCTGCAACACTGATCTCTAACTGGTGTAAATATAGTAGTCTAAAACACCAGGTGTGTGATCTGACTCTCGGTTATACAACCACCTTTGAGCCAAGGACTCAAAAAGATAACCTGATCATAACATACTCTCACCTGCTACCCTAGGTGAAGGCTAAATTTTACCATCTACAAGGCAGATTTAACAGATTTAACACTCTCACACAGCCATACTCACAAGTGTACTTCATGATGAGGAGAAAATGAGCTTTTACATGCCCCCTAGCAAATCAACTGTGCACCATTTCATTCCGAAGGATGAAGGTCACAGTTGACACACAAAGGGAGTCAAAATGTAAAACTGCCTAGATTCATTTGATTTGGCTTTGCTATTTACAGTAATATATACCTTTACTACATAAAGGTAAGTATTGGGTGCACTTACAACAGCTTAGACCACTCTTTGTGACACACAAAGAATTAATTACACCTTGGTGGAAAATGAATTTGGTGCACTGGGAATACCACTGCACCCAGTAGCAAGACCAACCTTTTCCAGATGTGCAATGGTCAGGCCTGTGGGCCCTCTAAGATGAGAGAGAATTTTATTTTCACAGGGCTTTAAAAAGAGTTTACCAACAGGAAAGTTAAATCACCAGAGAGAAACAGTACAATGATCACAGTCAGTGAACCTGTTTAAAAATCAATACTATACCATTCAGTCTATTCTAAGAGAAAAGCTCCTAGAAAATTAAAAAATGATTACACAAGCAAGTCATTACTGAGAAGGTTATAATCTGTGAAATGAGCTTCTACCATGGCTCATGCTTTAAAAGAGTTGCAAGGGTGATCCAGAAGAACCACCTGACACTCTCGGGTTCCGAGGTAACCTGCCAATGATGTGATGGCTGGCAACAGTGATCTTCAGCTTGCTAGAAGCATGATGAGGCTTCAAAACACTCTTCTTGGCTTCTCACTAAGTCAACTAACAGACCATCATTTGAACTAACAAACATTAACTTTGTTGTCTTAGCTTCTAGTAAGAGTTGTTGGACATGCTCGATTTCAGACACAGTGACCCATTTCCCCACTGTTATTTTGCCCTCAGCTCTGTGGAGAGTCATGAGACGGCCCATTCTCAGCGAAGAAGAAGAAGAAGAAGAAAAAAAAAAGTCTGACCAGACATAAAAAAAAAAAAAAAGTCCTTGCAAATAAGTACATTGTGAGTTCAAAATATGAATGCAGAGAAAACAAGAATGGTCAGTTCATGAGAGAAAAAACATCATATATATGACAGTTCCTGAACATTAACCTTATCTTCATGAATGTGCTTCAAAGGAAAGAAGGAAGGAGCAATAAACACCTGCAACCATTAAGAAATGCCACAAAGCCACAGCACTCCACCTGCGCTGAAGGCCAAGAAAAAGTTCACTTAACGCTTGTTTAATTTCCCTAAGTAAACAGGTACATGCAGATATATGCATGCCTTCCAACAGCTGAACAAGTGCACAAGATGTACCTGGGCAGAGAACAAGGTGGGGCTAATACACAAAAACACGCAGCTTACTGGATAGGGCAGGGCCAGCTTGGCGAGAACTGGGGCAGGGCCAGCTTGGTGGAATCTTCTGAAGAGACTGACAAACATTGTCTTGTTCGCTAGCTGCAGAAAAGTATATGTTCAGTTCAGTAGGTAAGTGATATTCAATCAGAATAAAGACAGCATTGATGAATGGAGCATACCCTTGAAGAGCTTTTAATGAAGAGGTGTCTCACAAGCATGCATGAACACACGAACAGACACTCACGTACACATGTGCGTGAGTGTGCAAATGCATGCACATATAAAGACAGGGTTTCAGGCTGGCGTGGCTTTGGAGGAGATGGAGGCTCTTGTCACCCCTTTCTATTATCTCAAGCCTCACATCTTTCCTCAAATCATCTCCTCTCAGGTAGCATTGTTAACTTTTAGAGTTTCTCATCTTCTTCTGTGCTTCTTCTTCCCTTTTTTCTACCCCAAGACCAATAATGCATTCCTTAAAAAAGGGACTAAAGGGGCTTAATGAGTTTAGAGATAAAATAGGCCTCACTTTTCTACAGACCATGAAAAATAATTCATTGTTAATTCATGATTATTTTCAGTCTGTTTACATGAATAAATGTAATACTTGTAAGAAAGGACATAAATCGCTGTCTTGCAGCTGCTGCTGCATCCAGGAGTGCAAGTGTCCTTGCCTTGCTCTCCTCCCCTCTTTTTTTTATAATTATAAACTCACCCTTGGAAACTCCCACCTTCCTTTTTTTTTTTAACAAGGTCTAGAGAACACCTGCAGGTCAGGAGAGCAAAGGTGAGTTGACAGAGTTTGACCCAAATCCTGTCTTAGAAACTAATTTAATGACTTCATCATTGTTGAGTCTGTAAAAACAATATTTTAGATTTCCAAACATTACTTTTAAATGTTACAGAAAAATGTTTGTAGCTAAAATTTGAATTTGGAGTTTAAATTAAATTATAAAAATGAGCTCAAATTAAATGAGATTACCCATAACATTAAAACCACCTGCGTAATATTGTGTAGGTCCTGCTGGTGCCACCAAAACAGCTCTGACCTCTGAAGGTGTGCTATGGTATCTGGCACCAAGACATTAGCAGAAGATCCTTTAAGTAATGTAAGTTGCGAGGTGGGGCCTCCATGGATCAAACTTGTTTGTCCAGCATGGTCAATCGGATTGAGATCTGGGGAATTTGGAGGCCAAGTCCAAATTCTGAACTCTTCGTCATGGTTCCTCAAACCATTCCTGTACAATTTTTTGCAGTGCTGCAGGGAGCATTATCCTGCCGAAAGAGGCCATTGTCATTAGGGAATACCACTGCCATGAAGGGAACACCATGTCCACATGAAGTAAAAGAAAATGTGATTCATCAGACCAGGCCACCTTCTTCCATTGCACCATGGTCCAGTTGTGCACGTGCGCATTGTAGGAGCTTTTGGCAGTGGACGGGGTCAGCATGGGCACTCTGACTGGTCTGCAGCTATGCAGCTCCATACGCAGCAAGCTGCAATGCACTGTGTGTTCTGACACCTTTCTATTATAGCCAGCATGAACTTTTTCAGTAATTTGTGCTACAGTAGCTCTTCTGTGGGATCGGACCAGATGGGCTATCCTTCGCTCCCCACACACATCAATAAGCACTGGGCGCCCATGACCCTGTCACCGGTTGTCCTTCCTTGGGACCACTTTTGGTAGGCACTAACCGCTGCATACAGGGAACACCCCACAAGACCTGCCGTTTTGGAGATTCTCTGACCCTGTCGTGTAGCCATCACAATTTGGTGCTTGTCAAAGTCGCTCGGATCCTTACACTTGCCCATTTTTCCTGCTTCCAACACAGCGACTTCGAGAACTGACGGTTCACTTACTGCCTAACATATCCCACCCCTGAGAGGTGCCACTGTATCGAGATAATCAATGTTATTCACTTCACCAGTCAGTGGTTTTAATCTTATGGCTAATCAGTGTGTATGTGTAATATACACATACATACATATACATATATATATATATATGCCCACACACACCCGGAGCAGTGGGCAGTTGGGGGTTCGGTGCGTTGCTTAAAGGTCTCACCTCAGTTGTGGTACTGTGGGTGGAGGAGAGCACTGGTCATTCACTCCCCCCAAACTTTCACCGTACCACCATAAACATATCAAACCCCTTCCGAGTTTGCAGGTGCTTTCATTTTAAGCGTTCATGCATTTCAGAGTTGCACAGCTTTTATTTTGCCAATCGACATTAAACAGAGTTTTAACTATATTAGTTATATTTTAGGTTTTTTTAATTATAATCAGCTTTATTTATAAACAGATCGACTATTGACTAAAATATTTATTATAAAACTCGACTAAAATATTTAGTAATTCTTCAGTAAAATTGCTGTATGAAATTAGTACTCAGGCCCTGTATTTATTATAATTATAGTATTATTATTATTTTTCTTGCATAAAAGGCAGTAATGAATGTGCCTCACATTTCTCACCGATCATGTCCATTGTCCATTATATAAAACACACACACACACACACACACACACACACACACACACACACACACACACACACTTCATCTGGTGTTGCCATGTAATCAACAGGGGAGATCGAAATATTGTATTATCAAGGGTAAACATGAAGTGCAAAAGTACCAGCTGCCCTGAAGTGCATAAAAAAAATAACTTCAAAATGTGCTGCTTGAATCCTTCTGTGATAGATTTGACTGTGTTCCAGCCTCCAGTTCCTTGGTTGGGTCAACAAGAGTTTGGGGAGGGCACAATTTCCATTTTCTAAGTAAAGTGGAATTTCTTTTTAATTCACTTGCAAACAATTAGATATAAACCACATGGACATGGTGGAATTCAAAGGAAGCCCAATTTTTTTTAAAGAGACTTTGTAAATGAGAGATGAGAAAACATGTTAAACACTGATGCAATCTGGAAATTATTTATATGTCATTTCAAGGTAATTCAACATAATCATTTGTATAACACTTTGAGGCTGAGCTCTGGAGAAAACAGAGAGAGACTAAGTCAGAAAAGGAAAAAAATGAAGATAAATAATATATGGAAAAATCGGATCAGAAAATAGGGGTTCTAAAAACATCTGGCTTCTTTGGAAAGGGTCCTTTTCAAAAAAAAAAAACAACATAGGGTAGTGGATAACGAAATAGGTTTCTTAAATATAACAGAGAACTACATGTTCTATTACAGGTTGGCTGAGAATTTAGTGCTTTTACGACACATAGCTAAAGAGTTTGGTAATATACAAATGGCGTGACTTTTAGACAGTGAGGTTGTAGTTTCAGTTTTGGACTCTGTTCTCTATTTGTTTACAGCCTATATGCGCCCAGGGTAAAGAACAGTACAGCCACAAGGCCCTTTATCCTCTCAGGTCAACGGCTGTGACATCTGCTGGTTTACTCGGGGGCACTGACTCCCCATATTACCACAGCGCAGCTGAATGCCTGAATCTGACTGATCAAAAGGTGTGCATTATTTTTGTATGTTAGCACGGTTCAGACAGAATTTCCGGCTGTAACCGGAATGACAGGTTTATATTTTACATGTGCTTGCTCTAATACGTTAATGTTTCTCAGATTTAAAAAAAAAACATTTTGTTCAACAAAATAAAACATATAATCGTTCATATGGTGACATTTTTAGGAGACAATTATTTAATATTTATGGAAGGAGTGACAGCTCAATTTCCCAGCTCAGGAAAATCTTCAGGACAGGAGTTAATGCATTCCGGTTTCTCTGTAAAATGACAGGCTGCTTGTTTTTTTGTTTTTTGAGAGACAGAGAGAGAGAGAGAGAGAGAGAGAGAGAGAGAGAGAGAGAGAGAGAGAGAGAGAAGCTAGTGATGGAATAACTGTTTATCGCAGCTATAACGTAGTTGAGCACAGGAGCTAAATTGTCTCTCAGATGTTCCACAACATTAAATCTAACAATGGGCAACGTGTCATTCATTAATATATTAAACATTGTAATCATTGGCTATAGTATAAGTGGAATAACACACTCCAGACCGTCCTGTTATCCTGTTAGACATAAATAATTCACTTCCCTCTGCTGTGCCTCATGCTGCATTATACCTACCCAGTGCGCATTATTTTTGTACAACAGCATGGTCTGTCATGTGTTATTCCTTACTTAAGAGACAGCCCCTGTGTGGAATGCTTTCACACTCAGCATTGACAGCTTCCTTGCTTGCCATAAGCCAGGGAAATGGCCTCTACAGTCAGCTTAGTGAGAATGTGTTTCCACAAGCTGAGTACAGAAGAGGTGCACAGACAAAGCATGGAGATCTCTCGCACACTTTGCTGAAGCCAACATAAGGAGCAGTAATTATGTTAGGGACTCATCTTAGATAGCCCCTAATTCAAATGTGATGGCCCCATAACAGAGGCAAAAACACCTGTGGGACAACTAAACTGTCAGGAGCAACAGCTTGAGCTTGCATTACTAGGGACAATTTCACCCTACTGTATTTCCCCACAGGGGCTCCCTGACAGAGTTTGTGCGATTCTCGCTATGGAGAGAGAATGTCAGAAATGCTGCATCCACAGCCAATCTTATACCGAGATGAAGTGAGGCATTTAGTTGATATGATAACTTTCACTCATGCTATATCTGCATATTATTCATAAACATGGTATTCGCTTCCTCCGCTATACCGATGGCACACAGCTATAAGTTTCAGCAAAGCCAGATGACAAACACCAGCTTAACAGGATTAATAATAAATAATAACAATGAATGCTGATTAACTGCCACCTATTTAGATCTAGACACAAGACCTTAGTGTGATCTCACATTTGAATCCCATTTATCTTTCATGTGATCATTCAGGTTTGTTGGTGCTGTATGTCCCAGGGTGCCTTATACCTGTGTTCCTCCTGTACATGTACTCCTGCTGCCTGATGTGATGCTGGTGCCATATTGTCATCCTGATGCTCTACTTCTGCTTGGAACGTCCTGCATCTGTGACTCAACTTTTGCTCTTGTGGAGGGTCTCACATGGAAACCCTAAATATTTGCACTTCCCAAAAACAGTTTATGCTAAAGTCTCACCCATGCTTGAGTGGATAAGCTCACCTGGATACCACAGGTTTGTACATAAGAACTGCTGCTGTAATCAAAGACTGTCCTGTGCTTATCTCAGGATTCATAATATGCTCTTACTGAACATCCTTTCAACACAACACCAAGTTAGGCATTCTCTTTAGATGCCAGCTTACAACTAGTCACATGCTCTGTAAAGCCTCCATGTGTTTCTTTTTACAGTCAAGTTCTTCAGTGACTGGAAAAGTGCCTGGCAAAATAATTTGCCATTAGAATCTGATTCATCCAGATGTGTCACCCTTTCTCTGACTAGCTAGCAGTCATCATGTGCCACAGTGTGGCTGAGCTAATAGCCCTAGCAGTGGTCGCTCATGCATGATATGTTTTCTCAAGCTGTGCGGCATAAAATCAGCATTGCTTTGAGGAGATATTCACGAAAGCCGCCTGAGATAGTTCCATCAGGGATCAGTAGCGGGAGGGGTTGAAGTAGAAACAAACTTTACTAGCACTGAGATCTCTTTGGACTTCATATTGGTAGCTCCAGTCAAACAGCTGCCAAATGCCAACTCAATACCTGATATCAACT
>CM075024.1:8002725-8020706 GCA_037576675.1 Pangasius sanitwongsei | reverse complement strand
TGATTGTTTTATTTCAAATCCATTGTGGTGGTGTATAAAAGCAAAATCACAAAAACTCTGTCATTGTCCAAATACTTTTGGACCTGGCTGTGTGTATATATATGTTTATTCTTATTTGTTTCATTTATAATGTCATACCACTTTTCATTTAAAATGTTAAATCACTTTTAGCATAATTCTAACTCTCTGTGCTGCTGTAATATGTGAATGTCTGTCTGTCTGTCTGTCTAAATAGCAGCTAATATGAACAAACTCCAAATACAATGCTCTGTGGATGTTGCCCAGTGGAACAATTAAAAGAAACCAAACATTTTGCAATAAAGTTAAGATTTTGAGAAGAATATCTGGCAAGCTAAAGTACCTCGGACAAGGTGCGATGTGAAGTAAAGAGTGTGAGAACTAAGGGGCATATGGATGTCATCACCCCTACTTCACCAAATGTCATCAGCAGTGTTTGTGACAAGTTTGTGATAAGTGACAAAAGAAAAGTGAAGAAAAAAACACTGTTCTTATATAGCTTCGTCCTGATACCCACAAATACAACAAACAATACCATATCCTCAGCATGCACAATGCATACTGTAGGATCTACATAAGGTGCCTCAAGCTGCATATTACAGGGTTCTCCATTCCATCCCCTGTGCATATTTAAGGAGCAGAGAGAATGTGAAATACAGAGAGACTAACATGTCTGATGACCTAGGGACCTATAATATTGGTGTCTGATTCCTGTGAGCTATAATAAATCTGTCTTCAGCACCCTCTCACATTCCCAAAGATACTTCATCTCTGATTTCAGCCTGGGACATTAAAGCAATAAGCTGACATAACTCTGAGTGAGAGATTGGACAGCACTGTTGATGTGTGTGTGTGTGTGTGTGGTCACAAGAGAGCAAGTTACTGAGTGTGTGTGTGCATGTATATGAGAGTGAGAGAGAGAGAGAGCGAGGATTTACGGAAAAACAATCCATCTGTTATCTGAAAGAGATACATAGAGAGTTAGTGAATAAATGTGTGCATGTACTCACCAGAGTTATGCCAGTCTCCGGTGGGCTGAGGGATCTGTAGCGAGAAAGTGAGTAGGTCTGGAGCTAGAAGAGACTGTGGACGGCGGTTCTCACACAGCCAGTGTCTACTGTATAGCTCTCGTGTGTCGGCCGGGCCCTGCAGGACAACCACCAGCTGCTCCTTCTGCCGCTCGCCTATACCTGCAGCACAACACACTGTACTTCACAAACACACAACTGCAGCACGGCATTATGAAATACACTCTTTACAACCGCATGAAATAAAATTAATCTTTATCAATAAATATTCCAAATGAACCAAGAAACTGTGCCAATAGAAACAAGAGAAGGAAGGCAGAGAGAGAAATAATAAATAATAAGAAAAAGGGAAAAAAAAAAAAAAAAGGTTTGTAGCAGAGTGCTTGATAGTGATATGGGTCCTGGGTTAGCAGCAAACCATAACATTGTTCAGCCGTACTCACCCTGGGTCCTGGAACACAGTGTGACTGCTCCCAACATTCCTGAAGCACACCATAGCATTGCCTTCTGGCACACCTTTAGTTCCACACTCTGTATCGATAGCTCCAAAGTGGGAGCACATTTCACACCTACACCTACACCCACACAAACAAACACACACACATACACACACACAATATTTACATACTCCACTGCAAAAAAATACACCATAAGCTATCTAAAAGAAGTCAACATATGACCCCCGCCAAAAGTACATGGACACCTGACCATCACACTTATATGAGCTCGTTGGACATCCCAATCTACAATCATGGCCATAAATATGGAGCTCTAATTTGCTGTAGCAACTGACAGTGGATGCAACTCAGGAACACAGTGGACTAGTGAGCTTTTATTTTAGTATGTGCCACTGCACAGCTGTTGGATTAGTGTACACTATAGCGTGCATCAATGTTACATCATAAATGTGCTTCACACCACCATGTAGCACATTTTATTTAAATATAAATACCAAATAAAAATGTTTGTTTTGTGAAACTCAGTGTTGAGTAGGGTTTTTTCTGGTCACTGGTTGCTAAATGTGAGAAGAAATACTGATGATCACTACTGACCCTACCTGAGCACAGAACAACTATGAATAAAAACTGCACACCTAATTTTCCTATCCCAGGCACATGGTGATTTGGGGTGATTTGTCCATAATACTGTATGCAGAGACATACAGAAATATTTTCATGGTTGCAGTTTAGAGCAATCAGTAAATTCTGCTAATAGCCATTTTATTCATAAAGCACAGTGCTCACCCTCCCTGCTACTAAAGCCTCCACTCTTATGCTAAGGCTTCCAACTAGATTTTGGAGCAGGCTGTGGGGATTTGTGCCCATTCAGCCACAAGAGCATTTGTAAAGTCAGGCACTGATTTTGGGCAAGGAGGTCTAGTGCTAAGCTGGTGTTCCAATTCATCCCAAAGGTGTTCAGTGAGGCTGAGGTCAGGGCTCTGTGCTGGCCACTCGAGTACTTCCACACCAACCTTGGCAAACCATGTCTCTATGGACCTCGCAATGTGCACAGGGGCACTGTCATGCTGGAATAGGTTTAGGCCCCGAAGGTCCAATGAAAGGAAATCCTAATGCTACAGAATACAAAGACATGCTAGATAATTGTGTGCTTCCAACTTTGTGGCAACAGTTTTGGGAAGGCCTACATATGGGTGTTAGGGTCGGGTGTCCACATACTTTTGGCCATACGGTGTGCATACACAACCACATGCGATCACAGTTATGGACCATAATGGACTGTAAGTGCATGGCTCTGTAAGTGCAAGCTCTATTATTCTGGTGTTCCAACAGTGACTTAATTGAAAGTTCAGAAGACAGGCTTCTCCAACATGTCCTGATCACTAGAGCCCATGAATCCTGCTTAAAGGCAGTTTCAATGTAGACCAACTTAAAGCAAGTACTCATACACCTTACACACACATTTAAACCACAAGCCAGTTTGATTTACTGCAGTTTGTCACTCTGTGTGTGCAGCTAGTTCGACTGATCAGAATGTTTCAAGAAAGACACAAAGACAAAAACAGAGAAACACCCAGATGAGTAAAACAAAAAAGTAAGAAAGAGAGAGGCAGGAAATTGAGCGAGGCAGAGTGTCTCTCTGTCTGTGGGTTAAATTCTGGAGTCATAGGATGGGCCAATGTTAGCTCTGTGTTGAAAGCTGACTCCCAATAGCTAGAGGAATGATGCTTAAATGTTACACATCAAACCTTTCCTCTCGGGCACCATTTCCGTCAAACCCCAAGAGGGGTAGAATGTTACAATGAGTTGGCAACTCAGTCGAAGCTACTTACATCACCTGTTCCAGTCCACAGGCCCTCTGTGCCAGATACACAGCATTTAATTTCCTCACATATGCACTGGGCAGACAGGGGTAGAAAGGTGAACTCACCAGGACCTAGCAGACAGAACTCTACAAGCCTCCGTATGGCTTACACTTCATCACACTCAACAAATGTTGAGACTGTCATGCTCAGAAACAAAAGCTGGAGGAAAAGATGGAGAAAAGATCTCCTTTTCTCACTGGTTACTTTCGTTAGCCTCCTAGGGCTATAAGTTAAGTTCAGTTAATAACTGAGGAAGAACTGATTGTGTGTTCGTGTGTGTGTGTACACGCACCAGGGCAGGTGCAGCTGTGCCTAAACATACAGCTGGGTATCGAGGGGATCAAAAACCCCATCAAACATCAAACAGTTGGCGGGTAGACCCCAACAGCTGGCTCAGTCATCTTAGTCACACACACACACACACACACACGCACACACGCACACAAACCATGAGAACAAGTACTTCAAGTACTACACACAGCACATGTATGAGCTGGTGTACATGCATGGGACATCTGCAGTAACATTACTACCACTTGGGCTTTCTGGAAATGAAAGCATGAGAACACTGCATTTCTTTTTTTTGCACACATTGTCTTTAGTTTGTATCACGCGGTTACAAAAGACACAGTTCTGGCTGGAAATATAAGAGTTGGTAAGAAAATGTGTGTGTGCGCATACATATAGGCTACATTCCAGGTGAAGGTGAGAAGTGATTTACTTTAGTTACTTCTAGCACTGAATTAGCACAAATGACCGCATTGCTAAAACCATTACAGCTGAATAACAGGAGACAGCAGAGTCTTTCAGTAGGAAATTAAATGAGAGCAACAGCTCTTGGCCATTTGTTCAAGAGAAAAAGTTCATACAGCTACACGACGACATTGCTCTGAGAACACTGTAATATGTGCCATCCTACAGTGTTATATAGGAAGTATACAGACCTCACACCAAGCCACCATAGAAATCACATGAACAACAACACTGTCCATTATTAGTGATCCATGGTCTTGGTAGAACCTTGAGATGACACCAAGAACTGTGCTATTAACGGACTTTACCAAAATTTATGAATGTGCCTTGGACAGTCAAAACCAGCGTAATGGTCATACCAGTACACACCATGGTGGGGGATGTATCATCGTTTTATTCCCTTAGATTAGTTGCAAGAAACAAACAAAAAAAAGCTTCACAATGTCATCAGAAACCAAAAATTGCTCTATTTCAGCAACTCTTCACTCACTGCCAATGGTAATTTGCCTAACGTTGCCTAAATTAATGTATGGGGTTAGGTGTGATAAGGTATAAATGCATCTGTGTAGATGCACTGTTAACTTGATACTGTTCTAGTAGGCTAATCCTCCAAGAAATTCTGTAATGGTTCTTCTAATTAACAGAAAAATTTCTGATCCTTTGTTGTAGCAAGGTTTGAACTATCCTGCGTACTTCATTTTCATGGTTCGAATGAAAGTACTAGCTGCTTGACACATGCAAAAGGGCTAGTAACATGATTACCATAGCAGTAATGCAAAAGAAACATGAGAGAAGAACTGAACAAACCTGGTAAAGCTTCTCCTTCCCTGTTATTGGACATTAATTACCCTGCAGGTTTGGTGGTAATCTAGTAACTTTTTGAATAATAAAAAAGTTGATAAACTGCTGGATAATGGTGTATCCTCCACTGCTCCTTCATATCTCTCCTTTAGAAGGTTGTTTACAGAAAATAATGATATAATTTTGCCCAGTGGAAGACAGCAAAAGTCAAACCTACAAAGCAACTATGCAGTTACATGAAACATCTCCAGAACTGAGGTAATATAGGGGAGCTTGGAAAGCTGGAAGAGTTTAACATCCACATAAAGGCTTTCTTCTAGGGAGGTCTGCCATATGGACAGTGTCACAGGAGCTTGGAAGCACTTCAGTGGAAACTCTTCACAACAGTCGGGACAAATGAGTGCAAGTGTGAGGCACAGGGCAGGGCGGCAACACCACAAACACTCTCACCAGTTTGTAGCTAATCAGAGTTAGCAAGCACTGCACAATTTACACAGACTAGCTTTAGTCCTGAACAGCATAAACATTTAAAATAGGGCTGGTTAGTCTATATTGACATTTGCTTTAAGAGAAGCAGATGCAATATGATCACATGTCATGAAGACTAATATATTCGTAGCAACTTTTTATTTGCAGAAAAATATATGAGAGTGGGTCAAATAAAAACCTTACTTCAAAAACTCTATTTTATTATCACTTAAAAGTGAATTAGAGAAACACACTGTACACAGCTGTAATGTACGTGAGTCATCAGCATCACTCGCACAGCATCCTGCAAAATGGCCTGGACTTCTGCATACTGGTGTCTTGTTGCAGCACAACAACACACAGCCCCATAATGCACATCTCACTGTTGCAACCATCAAGGACCTGCAGTATGATGTCTGCCACATCCGATGTATTCACCAGATCTGGCTCTAAGTGGCAGGCACTGGAGGAC
This sequence comes from Pangasius sanitwongsei, assembly GCA_037576675.1. Lineage (NCBI taxonomy): Eukaryota > Metazoa > Chordata > Actinopteri > Siluriformes > Pangasiidae > Pangasius > Pangasius sanitwongsei. Next base: position 8,014,843 of record CM075024.1, on the reverse strand, counting down.
TAGTGGTTAGGCCTCACTGCTCTCTCACCGCCACGGTCGGGGTTCGATTCCCGGCCAGAGAACTGACCCCAGCCACTTGGGTTGCACAAGACAGTGCACTCCCAGTCCCGGTCCTAAGCCCAGATAAAATTGTGGGGGGTTGCATCAGGAAGGGCATCCAGCGCAAAAACTGTGCCAAATCAAATATGCGGACCAATGATCCGCTGTGGCGACCCCTAATGGGAGCAGCCGAAAGAACAACAACAACAACAACAACAACAACAACAACAACAACAAGGGAGGCACTGGGTGAAAAGACCTTCCAACTGATTCAAGTGCAACAGATCATGCATCAGTAGCTGAAATCAGAACATTTTCTAGAGGAATTTGGACATTTGTTAAGCACTGGAACAATGCATTGAATATAGCTGGATCCATGGCAGATTGTCCATAGGGGCAAGTTGTGCAGAGCCCCACCATATACCAGCCATTCAAAAAATATAAATTAACATAAAGTCCTCATTCACAGCTCCACACATTTTACATTGTCTTACAGCAAATAATTTAAATTAAACTTAATAAAGAGCAGATAGTGTGTGTGTATGATGTACAGAACCATTTCTATTGTAACATATACTGCAAAGATTTGGAAAGGGAAAGGAGGATTATGGAGTGAATAACATCCATCGGAAATGTGCGAGCACCATAGTGACCTTGTTTCACTACACAAAGAACAGGGGGGAAAAAAAAAAAAAAAAAGATGTCTCTTTTTTCCAGTGCTTTGTGTGGTCTGCTGTATAGAACACAACTGAAGAAAAAGGCATGTCTAAAACCACTCAAAAGGAGCTTCTCGACTCCGAGCTGGATGAATATTCTGTCGGCTCTCAACTGCTTATTACAGGGTTCCTCTAAAAATTCACTAGATAGTAGCCAAATACCTTTCAATTGTGACAGCCTCTCTACTTCACTTGTTAGAGGCTACGTCATTATTAATGCCATCCTGCCCCACCATGATCTATGGTCACGAACTGCTGAGCTGGACCAAGAGCTTGCATTTTGGATTGATTTTCCCACCCGGAGAGCTTCTGGTCACATGTTGAAAACTTTAAATGTCTGAAACCATGGATATTTGTTTCATGGTCATTCCAGTTTTTTGTAGATAATGTAATAGGCGTTACTGCTGTCAGTAAACTTAGAGCAAGAGAACGAATCTGAACTGGTCTGCTCCTGATCTATAGTTACAGAATCCATCCACTCAGTGCATGACCAACAGGCAGTGATCGAAGACAAAGTGTGTTTTCAAAACTGGTTTTTAATGAAAATGTACACACATTTCTGTGCACATTTCATATTAATAATGGTATTAGGAAATCTAGCAGCTTTTAGTGTGGTGCGGTTTATGATGAGTGTGGTGTAATGAGTAATGAGGTGGTACCTGGTGTTCTGAAGATCTCATTGATGAGTGAGTCGCTGGCGGTGGGACCCACCCCACTCTCCGTGCTGTGTGTCCAACTCTGCCACAAACAGTGCAACAGCAACATCTGAGCATGAGTGGCCTGCATTGTGAATTTGGGTAACTCAAAGAGGTACTCCGTTATGGACACTGAGGACCTCTTTGGCCTGTGGCACAAAAAAAAAAAGATAGAGAAAATAAATCTAAAACACATCTGATTGGTAGTAATGGTATTCTTAGGTTCACTAAAGCTTTCCAGCAAAGGTGTACATGTAACAGAGCCTCTGCCACCAATACAACTGTTCTATCATTTGTATCATCAACCAAAGCCTGACGGTAACACTGTGCATGTAGCATGCTCTGTACTGCAATACTCATACTAACAGACAAGCCATCCACATACTCTTATTCAGTTGTTTCCATCCACACCACCCACTCCATTCTGGCACAGCCTATGGGTCCATATTAACATCTGAGTTGTAGCTGCAGAGATGTTTTGGTATATCCATATTTCTCACTGAATGAAACATGCTGAACAGTATACTGGGCCTCATTCTTCAAGCTTTGAGTAAAGTTTTTTAACCAGTGCTGTTCTTCACATTCACTGTGTATGTGGATAAATGGCAAACACCAGTAAATTACCAGGTGCATACACGCCACAGCTGATTTGCATTTGGTGAACAGAAAGTGCAAAATGACCACAAAAAGAAAAAAGAAGATGAAGTACATTTGTCTCATGTCTATGAGAATAAAAATATATTATTTAGTAATGTATCCAGTGGAGTCACAGCACCTGAAAAGACCAAAATATATAGAGAAATTACAATGGTGAATTAGGTGTTGACCATCCAGGGCAATATAAGCAAGGTCAAAAGAAAGGCCAAACCATGACAAAGCCTTTTATAATTGACCAGATGCCATAGCAAACAGAACCAACTTATAAGCTTTCATCCTCCAAAACTAAATAAATAAATCATACCGGCCTGTGAGTATCTATTGCCTCCTAATGGCATAATGTGCTGACTCTTCCAGTGATATCAATTCTGCCAATTGCATTGTTCCGGCTTAGAGATGTGTATTTGAAATAAATAAGTGATTTGAACTTGACAACATAATCCGTATATAGATCAATCAATGTTTACATTAGTCAGTCTTCTTCTAGTAAATTTGAGAGTGTGTGTAAATTTACACATATTTTATGAATACCAAATTTATTGTCTAAATTGCTCATACAAACAATTTACACATAAATCTGTTCATATCCAGCTTGATAAATGAGGCCCATTGTTTTTTCCACCTTCTCTCATCTTTGTGCTCACGTGTAGCTTGTTATGTGAGAGCAAATATTATGTTATAACGCTTGTTATGTGGAGTGCGTGTGTGTGGCCGTCACCTCAGAAGAGCCAATATGGTCATGTGTGGCTCCATTAGTAGATTCTGTTAATTAATTCCTGTCTAGAAGCTGTTCTAGAGCACTGGGTATTGCAGACTGGTTCATGCTAACAGGAAGGCTACGGTGATGCAAATAAACAACTCTTGACAACCGTGGTGAGCAGAAAAGCATCTCAGAATGCAAAACATGTCGAACCTTGAGGAGGATGAACTACAGCAGTCCATTGGTACTGGGCCCCTTAACACCAGTCAAGCACTGTTTTAATGTCACAGACTATCTGAGTATAGTTGCTTGCCACATGCATGGTCCGACTAATACAGTATAGTAGCCCAGGAAACCTCCAATTTAATCAAAACCTATTAATAAATATTTTTGACTATGGGAGGGATCACAGGTGCATGTGGGCTTTGGTATTAGCAAGCTAATTATCATAATGTTGGATAACTGAAAATATGATGCTGGAGTAGAAGAAAGAAGAAAGAAGAGGATGGATTTTACTGATGTGGATTTTTCAAGGACTTTGCTACAAACAAGCTCTGATGACATAACTTCTAATAGGTAAGGACCCATCACTGTATTATATTTTGGGATTTCATTTGAACTAGCTTTATGTGGCGTTTGTTCAATGGGCTACAAAACTTTGACATTACCAACCTCCTGATTTTAGTAGCACCTTGCTGCATAAGAGCAATGAAATGCAAACTGCTCTAACCAGCTACTGCCCACACTTTCAGTTGGAAAGAATTACAACATATCATTAAAACAGTAGCTCCAAAACTAGAATTCTAAGGTTTGTGAATGAACTCTGATGTTGGCTTGACAGAGCCCACTAAATACGCTAAAACTGTTAAACAATATTACAGAGTTTTGTTGTCACTGATTTAAAATGTTAAAACCTTACGTAAAGTGTGTAAAGGTTAAAAGGCTAAAAGTTAATAATATATAAAGGTTAAAATGTTAAAACATTGAAACTTGTTTAAAGGTTAAAGCATTAAAATCCTAAAATGCTGCTATGATATTCCAGGTGGCTGCTATGCTAACCCAGTTAGTTGCTAGGGTGATGCTACATGTTTACTATGAACAGTTAAGCATGTAAAGGTTAAAAGGCTAGGTTAAAGAGTCAAAATGTTAAACGTTGCATGCATATTCAAATTGGTTGCTAGGGTGTTACTAGATGGTTGTTAGCACATAGTATATTCAAGTTGGTTGCAAGGGTGCTGCTAGTTTGCTGCTATGCTAACCCAGGTGGCTGCTAGGATGTTGCTAGGTGGTTACCGTGCTATCCCAGCTAGTTGCTAGGCTGTTGCTATCATATTGCTGTTGGTTGCTTGGTTGTTGCTAGGTGCTTCCTATGTTACAGCAGTTGGTTGCTAGGCTGTTGCTAGGTGGCTGTTATGGGGTCCCAGGTGGTTGCTACGGTGTTTCTAGGAGGTTTCAATTTGATCCCAGTTTGCTGCAAGTTGATAACTAGTCAGTTGTTAAGGAAACTCAGCTGGTTGCTAGGGGGTTGCGGGGTGGCAGTAATGGGGTCCCAGGTGGTTGCTATGGTGTTTCAAGGAGGTTTAAATATGATCCCAAGTTGCTGCAAGATTGTAGAAAGATGGTTGCTACAGAAATTCAGCTGGTTGCTAGGGTATTGCTAGGTGGCTGTTTTGGGGTCTTTGGTGGCTGCTGTGGTGTTTCTAGGGGTTTCAATATGATCCCAGCTATGTTAGCTAGTCCGTTTCTAAAGAAACTCATCTGGTTGCTAGGATGTCATTCGGTTGCCATTACAGGCCAGGCGGTTGCTAGGGTTTCAGGAGGTGAAGTAATGCGGTTTTAATTGTCTTCAATATAGCTGAATGAAGAGATCTGACATGATGAATTTCAGCTTTCATTTCCTGATATTTACATTTAGATGGGTACTAATTTTCCAAGTGATCAGAAATATTGGAACATGTAACTGACAGGTATTTTTTGTTCCCCAGGTGTGCCCTGTTAGATTGATTGTTTAAACAAACTGTCTATGGGAGAACAGCAAGCCATTCTGTGGGAGGGAAAATCGACCAGAGCCATTGCACAAGCACTGGGCATAGCCAATACAACAAGTTGAAATTAAAATTTAAAAAAAAAAAAAAAAAAAAAAAAAAATTGGTGTACTAACAACCAGACATTAAACAGGTCAGACAAGGAAAACAACATTATGAGATCTGTGAAGAAAAACACAAACACAAACATCAGTGACATTACCAACAACCTCCACAGGGCAGGGGGGAAGGTATCACAAGCCACCATTCAAAGAATACTTTGAGAGCAGAAATACAGAAGCCACACCACAAGATGTAAACCGCTCATCAGCAGTACAAATCGGAAGGCCAGACTGGAATTCGCAATGAAATACAGAGAGGAGCCACAAAAATTCTGGAACCAAGATTAACCTCTCCTGAAGTGATGGAAAGGCCAACATGTGGACAAAGAAAGGATCGGCTCAGGATCCAAAACATAGAAGCTCACTGGTCAAGCACGGTGGAGGTAGACCCTGGCTTGGGAATACATGGCTGTTTCTGGAACAGGCTCACTAATCTTTATTGAGGATGTAACTCATCAGGTTAGCAGCAGAATGTATTCAAGAGTCTACAGAAAGATGGTCATTTGGTTGCAAGCAATGGATCTACAACCAAATGATGTGTATTTACTTTAAGACTATCTGTTCCAATATTTTTGATCACTTAAAAATTGGGTGGTCTGCCACCAAATGTGCCATGTTCTAAGTTGTTTAACAAATCTAAATGTAAATACCAGGAAGTGAAAGCCGAATTTCTGATCAACCATCTCATATTCGTCTTTTGATCTAAAACCCAAATGCCTTGAGTGTATAGCAAAAACAAAAAAGAATGGGTTCTGCCATGCAAATACTTTCGGGGGAGACTGTATTTAACCTCACTTGTAATGAACATGTAAAGATTTTTAAATAATGATAATTATTAATAACTGATAGAGAAATAAAATAATGCAGTTAGCTGAGTAAATCTTGTGGCAAATCATGATATTGTAATAGATACTCTTTTCGGTTATAGCAGAGTTGATTTTTTTTTTTTTCTGGTTAAAGCAGTAGTATTTCTGCTCTCAAAGTATTCATGTCATGGTGTGTGAAAAGGTCTCCAACAATGAGTCAAGCCTGGGGGGCCCCCACCACCCTTACCCCACCCCTGCCCACCCCGACTATGTGAAAGAGAAAAGGGTAAGAAGTGGGTGATCTGTGTATGTTAAAGTACACTATATGGCCAGTAGTTTGTGGACACCTGACCTTGACACCCACATGTGCTTGTTGAACAACCCATTCCAGATTTAAAACCCACCCACCCACCCCCACCCTTCCTTTGCTGTTATAATAACCTCCACACTTCTGGGAAAGCTTTCAACTAAAAATCACCAATCTCCCCCACAGCAGCTGCAGTGCTGGAAGTGTGAGATTGTGTTTGAGTGTACTGACTTTAGGAGAAAAGGGGTGTTTCACTATCATCAGAGGTTTTGAGTACCTTAAAATAAACACACACACTCAAAAACTACACGGCCCAGTCGATTCAATGCCATAAACAGTCTAACGGGCTCCAGTACAACGCTACAGACCTCAACAGAAAAAGTGATGAAAATTAGATTAGATGCAGGAATGACACATTGAATTCACATTGAGACAGAGGAAAATGCTGAAAAGCCAGCGAGAGGAAAAACATCCCGCTGCTCCAGCACAGCTCAGACCCAGTATAGTTCAAACACCAAGAGAGAGAAAGCAAGAGAAAAAGAGACTGTGTGTGTGTTCTGTTCTAGTTTTGCGTGTGTTTTGCTGTGTAGCTTCCTGCAGCAGGTTAGTTTAAAACATATGCAGTCCAGACATACTGAGTGCCAAACTAATGGGGTGAAATCACCTCCCAGCTCACAGCTTTATATAGCACTTTCACAGATGCAACGTGAGAATGAAAGTAAAACCATCCCTCATTTTTAAAATGCTGATTTCTCACTCTTTCAGGAATTACACGTATAACACAGACTGACTGTCTTCTGTCCACGGCTGGCTCTCTCTGTAAGGTAAAGATCTGCTTGTATCTTATTAGCAGACATAGCAGTATGTGTGCGTTTGTGTCTGGGTATATAGGCACACTGAAATTGTGTTCCTTACCATCGTGTGGGAAACTGAAGTATCTTCCCATAGAGGGCAGTACTAAAGCAGGGAATTATAGGTAAGAGTGGAGGTGTGCCCTCATTATCCAGCAGGGTCAGTCCAACCTGCAACTCAAATACCTACAGAGAGATAGAAAAAGAGAGAGAGAATGAGAGAGAGAAGCAAGGAGAAAACACAGAGGAATGAAAGAAACAATGTTTCTAAATCCAAAATAAAAATCAATTAACACTTGCAATCAAACTGTTCCATCAAATACAAACAACAATCATCATAAACACCCAGTGTGGCTCCTGCTCTGTCAAAAACACCAAGCCAACAGGGGTTGAGGAAAAAATAATTAATTCTTTAATTAGGCCTTTACACAGGTTTATGCCTTTTTATTTTTGTAAAAATTGTAAAATTGTAAAAATGTCAATTGTATCAAACACTTCTGATGAAAACAAAGAACTAGAGCTGTCAATTTCCTTACATTTCAAAATTACAATAAAATATCTAGTTACAGTTGAGGCCAAAAGTCTACGCACCACTGTAAAAAGTGCAGGTTTTTGTGATGTAAAAAAATTATTTGTGGTGTAAAAAAATTACAATATAAATCATGTCACATCTCTTTTTCCTAGCTTTAATGTGATATGGCAACCACCAAAATTAATGTGAAAAATAGATAGAAAAGTTTAGGGGGAAGACACGTGTGCACACCCTTAATGGGGCATGTGACTGCTCAGAATTAACCAATCATATTCAAACTCATGTTCAAGTTATTATACACCTGTCATCAATGAAGTGATTCTGATTAACCCCAAATAAAGATCAGCTGTTTCTGTAGGATTTTCTTGTCATATTCTTGGTTTCTTCTAACTGCTAAAGCCATGGTCTGCACAGAGCACATACAGAATCTCACTGTCAAAAGGTATTGCTCAGGAAAGGCGTTCAAAAGAATTTCTAAAACATTAGATGGCCTTCAAGGTGTTCCATGGTACATCATCAACAAGTGGAGAAAATGGGGAACCACAGTGACATTGCCAAGAAGAGGACATCCCGCCAAAATAGACAAAAGAACAAGAAGAAAACTTATCAGGGAGGCTGCCAAGAGACCTATGGCAACTAAAAGAGCTGCAGGAATATCTGGCAGTCTCTCATATTCTTCATATCTCTGGGCTATGGGGTAGGGTGGATAGACGGAAGCCCTCTCTCACAAAATTACATCTAAGACCAGCTAAATCACCCCAAACCATGTGGCAAAATGTGTTATGGTCCGACGAGACCAAGGTAGAACTTTCTGGGCATAATTATAAAAGACACACTATATGGCCAAAAATATGTGAACACCCGACCATCCACCTATATGATCTTGCTGGCCATCGCATTCCACTACCATGGCCATTAATTTGGAGTTGGTCACCCCTTTGCTGTTATAACAGCCTCCACTCTTCTGGGAAGGCTTTCTACAAGATTTTGGAATATGTCTGTGGGAATTTCTGCCCATTCATTCTAAAGAGTAATAAGGCCTGGCTCACAATACATATTCCAATTCATGCCAAAGGTATTCAGAGCTCTGTGCAGGCCACCAGACTCATTAAACCATGTCTTCATGAACCTCGCTTTGTGCCCAGGGGCACAGTCATGCTGGAACAGAAAAGGGCCTTCCACAAACTCTTGCCACAAAGTTAGAAGCATACAATTGTCTAAAATGTGTGCTGCAGCATTAACATTACCCTTCACTGAAACTAAGCAGCCTAACCCAAGCACTGAAAAACTGCCACAGACCATTGTCCCTCCTCCATCAAATTTACTGTTAGCACTATGCATTCAGGTAGGTAGCGCTCTCCTGGCATCCGCCAAACATAGATTCATCCATCAGACTGCCAGACAGTGAAGCATGTCATCATACCATAGAACCATGCCACTGCAGTGGTGGCATGCTTTACAGCACTCCAGCTGCCGCTTGGCATTGCGCATAGTGAGGTTTGTGTGCAGCTGCTTGGCCATGGAAACCCATTGCAAGAAGCTCCTGACGCACAGTGCTTGCACTTAAAATTGCTTACAGGGGTTGTTTTGAACTCTGTAGTGAGTGATGCAACAGAGGTTAGGCTATTTTTATGCGCTACATGCTTCAGCACTTGGCAGTCCTGCTCTGGGAGTTTGCATGGTCTACCGCTTCATGGCTGAGCTGCTGTTGCTCCTAGACATTTCTATTTTACAATAATAGCACTTACATTTGAACAGACCAGACTGAACAGGGCAGAAATTTCATAAAGTGAAATGTTAGCAATGGGTGTGGCTGAAACAACTCAATAATTAGGAGGGGTGTCCACATACGTTCGGCCATATAGTATAAATGTTTGGTGCAAAAACGAGACAGCTTATCACCCAAAAAACACCATACCCATGGTGAAGCATTATCATGGCAGCATCATTCTATGGGGTTACTTCTCTTCATCAGAGACTAGGGCTATATTTAAGATAGACAGACTCATGGATAGCTCCAAATCCCTTCAGGAGACTGAAGGAAGAAGCACCCCAAAACAAACAACAAATAAAAGAAACAGTAATGCAAGCCTGGAAAAGCATCACAAAAGAAGAATGCACAACAGTTTGGTGATGTCAGTGGGTCGCCAGCTTGATGCGGTCATGCAACCAAATATTAAGTGTTATTTACTCTAAGACTATCTGCTCCTATACTTTTGCTCACCTAAAATTGGATGATCTGCCACCAAAGGTGCCATGTTCCAAGCTGTTTAACACATCTAGATGTAAATATCAGGAAATGAAAGCTGAAATTCTGATCTACCTTCCCATTTTTTTTTTAAAATCTCAAACCCAAATGTCTTCAGGGTATAGACAAAATAATTGACCTTGCCGTTCCAATACTTTCAGCGGGGACTATATTTTTCATTTCTTTGAGCAATATCTTCCGTTCCCATGGGATATAATTCCACTTTTATGTGGATGACACCCAGCCCTACCTTTCCTCCAAACCTAACATCTCCCTCCTACTGCCCTCACCAGCTGCCTCCAAGACATCATGGCCTGGGTGGCCAATAAACTTCCTCAAACTAAATGGCAATAAAAGAGACATTCTCCTCATTGGCTCCAAGTCCATACTATCCAAAAAAATATAGTTTTTACTTCTGTGTCGATAGCTGCCTGGTACCTGATGGTGTGATTCTAGACAATACACTCACTTATGAACCATGACTATGGCAATGCTATTCTTACTGGCATTCTAGTGAACACATCACATCCAGCACCACTGGCTCCCCATCCAATACCAGAATGATTTCAAAACCTTGATGCTCACTTTTAAAGCCACAACCTCACCCCTTCTTTCCACTCTGATCTCCTGGCATTGTAAGGTGATGCCGAGTGCCTTGAATGGCACCCATGAATACATGAAATGTATTATAACAATAACAACAACAATAATAATAATAAATATAACCACAAGTGGCAATCTGCAGGGTCCAAGCACTTCTCGCAAATAGCACCCCCAGTGGCCAGTTCTTGCCAAGATACATAGAACCATAAAGCCTACCAATGCTGACAATCACTGCTAAAAAAGCTATACAAATCAATTTAAATTAAATTAATTTATCACAAGCCTTAGTAAGGTTAAATAAAAATAAATCTGGAACATTGTTCTCTTGTCACAGACATTTAATAGATTTAAATTTCTTTAACAGATTTAAAATTGGCCATGTTCACACTGAAATTATATGCAAGGAGTACCCTACATAGGGTATAACATAATGGCGTCGTAGAACCTACATAACGCAGTATATTCAATAGCATTGCTATATTGCAATAAGCATTGCTAATTTATGAATTGGTCATCTACAAAACTAGATTTTGTAGCCACATTTTGGGGTACCGTTTGACTGTTTTCAAGACTGCAGATAAATAAGAATTACGCTTATTATGTGTAATTTGTATCATTGTGTACTAATTGTTCAATATCAAATATCTACGTTCAACATGTATTGTTAATTGTTGCATTTTTTTCATTATGATTGTTATCACCAAAGAGTGTAATGTGCCAAATTAAGCATGATATTTCACCATGAAGCCATTTGAGTTAGACAAAAAAAATTTGAGTGAAGTGAGTATACTCATATCAATCTCAGGAGAAAATTATCAGGTGTCTGAGTAGTTCCACATGGTGAAATCCTGCTTCAACCACAGGAATTTTTTGGGCACATGTTGCAGACACTGGTTTTCAATCAGCAAAAGCTCCATTTGGTGTTTTTGCATTTACAGTAAGTTGTTAACCCAGATAAGTCAGTTCGACAATATGTAGATGATACCTTCATGTTACTTGTCTTTAGAACCCTTTGAAATGTGAATGAAAAATGTCCAAATGGACAAAATCACCAAATTTGGCTGTCTATAAAGGAGAAAATATGCCTTCAAACTCAAATGATTCACACAGCAAATGATTCACACAGCACTGGTAACAGATTTTTCTTCAGAAAAGTACTTCTATAAGTAGCTCTAGATAAGAGCATCTGCCCAATGCTGTAAACATAATAAGAATAAGCTATTTAAACTTGACAATAAATTGAATATCTAAAAGTGCATTAATCCAAATTACATAATTTGAAGTCCATCAAGTAGAACTTCACATTAGTTAGTCTTCTTATGCGTAAATTTACACACACTCAGGAGAATTAGTAGGATACAAATGTTTTTCTAAATTTATGGGAGTTTCATGAATACCAAATTTCTTGTGTAAACGCTCATAAGGACTATTTTACAAATAAATCTGCTCATATCCAGCTCGATAAATGGGCTACCAGAGGAGTGACTACCTTCAGACAGCAGTGGGTATAGCAGTGGTGCAGTAGGTTGTCTGAGGGCAGGCTGAGGCTGCTGACAGTGCGGATGAGCTCTGTGCCATACATTGGTACAGAATGCTCCAGATTCACCCTCTCTACCTGCATTCGAAGTGCAGGCAGTGGCCTCACTGGATGGAACTGTGTAGTAGTCAACTGCACAGCCAAACCCTGGTGGAAAAAAAACATCCAAGCACAAAATATAGCAATATAGCTGGCAGTAATGTCATATATATATATATATATATATATATATATATATATATACACACACACACACACCCACACACACACACACACACACA
>CM075024.1:7989914-8002625 GCA_037576675.1 Pangasius sanitwongsei | reverse complement strand
CCTCTTGCAGTTTATGACAGCGACCTGACAGCCCTAAGCCCTGTCAAAATACCAGCCAACTTCAGCCCAATACACACACACACACACACACACACACACACACATGCGAGTGTAGTACCTTCTGGCCTAATACAGCAGGAAGTAGTATATGCAACAGGTTGAATTCTGCCATGGTGACAGTAATGGAGGCCTTCAGCAGTGTCACACAGGTCAGCCGTGTTGGGATAAATTCTTCCAAGCCTTTCTCATTCCCTGGAGGAACCTCCTTGCTCTCCTCCACCACATCTATCCACCCAGGAGACAGAGATATTCAAAAAGAGAGACGAAAGGACTGAGAAAGAGAGAGCGCACACCTGGTGTTTCTATTAATTAAGACAAAATTATCTAAGTCTCTTGCTGAGCCGACTGCTGCGTAACAGTCACCTGGTTTCAATGTGTAGTAGGGCTCATACTCATGGTCCATGGCACAGGCGACCATCTTCAAGATGCGATGGACAGCACTGCTATGAAGCAGAAGATCCAGGGGGCCAATCACCAGTCGTTTTATCGACATTTCCTGGACTGACTGACCAGAATCCCCCTTACCCATCAGAGAGAAATCCTGTTGCCCTATTTACACAAGCATACAAGCTAACATTAAATGTAAGACACACAACAGAGGGATCAACACCAAAATCTTAAAAGAATGACACTCATAATGCAGTAATCTGAAGTATACAGAATATTAGTAGCTAGCTTTGAGGATTTTTTTAAAATATTAAACCAGTAGCTTTCTTTAAGGATATTCTACGACTAAAGCTTCTATTTGGCAGATGTGTTTAACACTACCTATCTAGTTTTGTATGTGAATAAGCATTTAGCACTATAAAAGCCTACAAATCATAAACCCCTGTGAGACCTAGCTCACTCCAGGTCATGTTAGTCAACTTGATTAAATTTTACCTGTGAAAAATAAAATTACTGGACATGCAACTCTGTCTATACAGTCTGAATACCTTCTGAACACATTGTCCTGCTGGAATATCACAGCTAGCTAGCAAACCATTTCCCTAATGCTGACATCTAATACTGACATATTTTCCCTAAAACTGACATCACCAAACTATATTGTGATGCTTTTCCAGGCTTGGACAATAACTTCTTGCAGTTGCTGTTTGTTTTGTGGGATTTCTCCCTTCAGTCTCCTCTTCAGGAAGTAAAATGCATGCTCAATTGGATTAGGATCTGGTGACTGACTTGGCCAATCTAAAACTGTCCACTTTTTTTCCCCATAACGAAGTCCTTTGTTGTGTTGGCAGTGTGTTTTTGATCATTGTCTTGCTGCATGATGAAGTTCCTCAGAATTAGATTGGTTGCATTTCTCTGTAAATTGGAAGAATGACAGAATATTTCTGTAGATTTCTGAATTCATTCTGCTGCTACCATCATGAGTTACATCATCAGTAAAGATTAGTGAGCCTTTACCAGAAGCAGCCATGCATGCCCAAGCCATGGCACTACCTCCACCATGCTTGACCGATAAGCCTGTGTGTTTTAGATCATGAGCAGGTCCTTTCTTTCTCCACGCTTTGGCCTTTCCATCACTTTGGGAGAGGTTAATTTTGAACTTTTGTGGCTCTATATTTCTCTGTGAATTCCAATCTGACCTTCCGATTCTTACTGTTGATGAGTGGCTTGCATCTTGTAGTATGGCCTCTATATTTCTGCTCTTTTTCTTTTTCAGGACATTCCAAATTGTTGTATTGGCTTCTGCAGTGGCTCTGACAGACTTTCCCTCTTTTCTCAGCTTCAAAATGGCTTGCTTTTCTCCCATAGACAGCTGCCTCTGGTCGTCATGTTGGTTTATCAACAAATGTTGATTTTAAACAACAAATGCAGTTTTCACAGGTGAAACCCAGGGCTCAAACCAAGAGCAGACATTCGGAGTTTAAATTGTTTAAACAATCAATCCAATAGGGCTCACCTGGGCAACATGAAGCACCTGTCAGTCACATGTTCCTATATTTTGTTCACTTGAAACTTGTGTGGGTTCAAACAAAAGGTGCCATGTTCTAAGTTGTTTAAAACATCTGGATGTAAATATCAGGAAATGAAAGCTAAAATTTTGATCTACTGTCTCATATTCATCTTTTGATCTCAAACCCATATGTCTTCAGGGTATAGCAAAAACAACAGAATTGGCCTTGCTGTTCCAATGCTTTTGGAAGGGACTGTATGTTTATTTCATCACCTTGCTGAACGCTCTATCCTTGGCCAGGTTTATGCTTCCTGGCAGAGGCAACCAGGTCTTGGACTGAATTACCCTGATACTCTTCATTTTGTTAGATGCACTGAGGAAGGGCTACTGTATTGCTTCCAAATAGCTTGTTGTCATTTAACCAGTGGCATTTAACCATTCATTTTGAAACTTGAAAACCACATAAAGTAACTGGACTGTACAATTAGAAAACTTTGACCTTTTGGGCTCTTTTCCCCTCTTTCATCATCCTACTCACTGCTTTGTAACAATGTCCACGGTTAAAATAGCTACACAAACAACACTGAACTGAATTGTTTCAGATATGTGAAAAATATGGCCGTAATTGTGCTTATTAATATTTTTTAACTGATTATGCCTTTTTATATTCATTACCTAATTTGTGCAGGTTAATAACCATTTGTCTCTTTTGTCTTGAAAGTTCCTTGGTTTTTCCCATGGTAAAGGATAAAAAAGGGATTTTACCCCAGGATAAGGACATGATCACCTATAAATAATTTTTTCCTGACATCATCCATATGGGTATATGATATAATAATGATGAAAAATTATTTAAGATTTACTCATTACAGCATATCATCAGACCAATATATCACCACTCCTCTGGCCCTTATGCTCATTTAGTCTTTAAATCCCTAGTGTCCTCTTTTTTACAGCTGCCCTTTATTCCAAGCTGTTGCTATAGTTCAAATTCCACCTGTTGCTCTATCTATAATGAAGCAAGTAGTTGAGAGCATGAGACATGAGTTGGGTTTTAGAGTGTGGAGTTAAAGGGTTCAAATTACAACTTGAGAATAAAACTGCAGTGAGCAACAGCACTTCCTCTTCCCACTGATCCAAGCCAGATTAGTGCTAATATCAAACATATGCCCATTCCTTGAGACTTGAGGCCAGCTAAGGAAAGTTAGCCAGGATTTAGTGGATTAGGGGCCTTTTTGTCTGCTTCTCGCCTCTTGGTATAGGCGTAACTGAGAAATGAAGTCAGCACAAAGCACAGCCGAGTTTTGGGTTTCATTTTTGCAGAACTGACAAAAGTCACAGAGTCGGGCGTGGGACAAGCCCAGCAACACCCCACACCACATTCCTACAAAAAAAGTGTTTAATTCCAACTACACTGGAAGAAGCAGAGACTGACAAGTGTCGGTACTTTAGAAATGAGCCTAACACTGACACCATGTTCGTGTTAAATTTTGATAATTATCTCAACATACGCAAAAAATAAAAAATAAAATTAGCAAGTGAAGATATCTTGAATATGGGCAAACTTATCAATTATTTCTTATTATGAGATGATTATAAATCAAATCTAATATTATTCAGCCTGTGTTTAGATACTTTTGGATAAATTTTACTTTTTCTAGACAAGACCAATACGAAAGAAAATAAAACAGGATAAAAAGAGAGACAGAAAGAGAAGAAGTTGAAGAATGAGTCGACACTAGGTGAGTGTGTGGGGCAGTACCTTTTCCACTCTCGTTCTCCATTGTGTAGAGGTAATCTAGATAGAAGGCGCCAAAGCGCTGTAGCCCTGCTTCTTCAGTGTAGGTCTCCTACCATAAGAACAGTGTTTATTACAGATTACACAGAAACATAAAACACATAATAGGAAGCCACACTAAGCATAAGAGCAGACATGGGGTCAAAAAATTCTTTGAGTAGTCAATGTAGTTGTAGCAACACAATCAGCAGTGAAGCACTTTCAGTCTCTCACAAACCAATTAAAATTAGCTCATTAGCTAACAGGATATTAGTTGTTACAAGACCAAAAGCAAAAAAAAAGGATTTAATTTAACATTTTTCAAGATGAGAGATGTCCAGTGTGGGGCTTGAGGTAACATCCATGTTATTTGCAGATGATATTACTCTCTTGGCACCATCCAAAGTAGACCTCCAATGCACACTTGAACATTTCGCTGCTAAGTGTAAAACAGCTGGGATGAAAATCAGTACTTCCAAGTCCAATGGAAGGGATCATCGGTGTGAGAGAGATGCATCAACTACTCGTGCTTGTTTAAAAAAAAAAAGAAAAAAAAAGTAATCCATGGACATGTACTTGAATGTATTTCAAAATTAACAGTAAAAGCAAAACAGACTGAAAACTGTGAAAATATCAACAGGAGGAACTATAGCATCTACATACAATACAAGCAACCTGATAAAACATCTTAACCATAAAACTCAGCATGACGAGTTCACTGCTAGCAGAAAATGCTAGCTAGGTGAGAGAAAACAGCTATATACAATGGGAAAATGGGATAACAGCTGTCACCCAGTATACTGTTCTTGAAGATGAACCACAATTGGTCCTTGACCACAATAGCGTGACATACACCCATCAGCCATAACATTAAAACCACTGACAGGTGAAGTGAATAACATTGATTATCTTGTTACAGTGGCACCTGCCAAGGGGTGGGATATATTAGGCAGCCAGTGAACAGTCAGTTCTCGAAGTTGATGTGTTGGAAGCAGGAAAAATGGGATCTGGAAGCATAAGAATCTGAGTGACTTTGAAAAGGGCCAAACTGTGATGGAGAGACGACTGGGTCAGAGCATCGCCAAAATGGCAGGTCTTGTGGGGTGTTCCCGGTATGCAGTGGTTAGTACCTACCAAAAGTGGCCTGAGGAAAGAAAACTGGTGAACTGGCGACAGGGTCATGGGTGCCCAAGGCTCACTGATGTCCGTGGGGAGCGAGAGCTAGCCTGTCACCAAGATGCACTATGGGAAGAAGGAAAGCCGGCAGAAGCAGTGTGATGCTCTGGGCAATGTTCTACTGGAAAACCTCGGGTCCTGGCTTTCATGTGGATGTTACTTTGACACGTACCACCTACCTAAACATTGTTGCACACTCCTTCATGGCAACGGTATTTCCTAATGTCAGTGGCCTCTTTCAGCAGGATAATGTGCCCTGCAACATTTTAAAATTGTTTGAGAATGGTTTGAAGAACATGACAAAGAGATCAAGGTGTTGACTTGGCCTCCAAATTCCCCAGATCTCAGTCCGATCGAGGATCTGTGGGATGTGCTGGACAAACAAGTGTCCGATCCATGGAGTCCCCACCTCGCAACTCAAGGACTTAAAGGATCTGCTGCTAACGATACCACAGCACACCTTCAGAGGTCTTGTGGAGTCCATGTCTCGACGGGTCAGAGCTGTTTTGGCAGCACAAGGGGGACCTACACAATATTAGACAGGTGGTTTAATGGTATGGCTGATCAGTGTCAAAGAAAACAATAAAAGTTGCTATACTCAGAACTGTATAGAAGCACTTTTCCCAAGTGGAACACAACCCAATCTCCTACTCGACCCCTATTTTGAGCTGCCACTTGTCTGTGTTAGTTAAGATGTAGACACTAGGGGAGCTTAGATCCAGGAAAGAAAAAAAAACATTCACAAGGTTAAAAATTTTCATTTCTTTCTTCCTATTGTTATGTACAGCAATTAATAATAAAATGTGCATTTTAACTTTTCTAGTGTGTACATCTTAATTAAAAGAGATGAGCAGCCATTTTATTTTCCCCAAGGGCCTGGTAGTTACCGTAAAATCTCATATATACATACACTCTAGCTTCTACCAAGACAGACTTTATTTCATAATAATGAACTAAAAAAAGTCTCCATTTACCTTGACAGAAAGCGAGGATTGTGCACCACTGCATCTTTTAAGCAGGAAAATTGAGATGAGATGAAATGAGATGACATTCTAACGTGAGATGAGGTAAGGGGTTGGGGCTACCAGGGTCAGATTTTTGATTGAAAGGTTTTGAAAGGTTGGCAAGTCTACACAAACATGAAACAAAAACTCTCTTACACTATCCTACTGACTCATGTCAAGTTTTTAGGTGACCGCTTTTGTACTTACAGCTGGAAGATCGCTACAGACAAAACAACTTGAGGTCAAACAAGGTTTAACAACATGAGGTCTTGTTCTACCTCTTTTGGTTTTTGGGTGCTTTACATTCAGTCCTTGTATTACTGAAATTTTCATGAATGTTTTGTAAAGTAATTAGTAAATGCAAACCAAGAGCTCAGAAAAGAAACAATTCCAAACAACTGAAGGTAATATGAGCATCTGTACAAACAACTGTATGTAGGTATAAAAATATTCGGATGATACAAACACTGCATCGTTCAGGAAGGAGACTCAAATTAACTCCCAGGGGTGAACAAACTTTGGTCCAAAAGGTTCAATTAAACTCTAAGACAACAACAAAGGAACTAGTGAAGGAGTTGGAGGCATCAGGTAACAAAGTATGCAGATCCACCATTAAGAGAGTCATAAATTGCCATGATGAGAAAATGCTGTCACACAAGGAAGAAGCCTGTACTCCAAGGCCAGCATTAAAAAAAAAAAAATCAACAGTTTGTAACAGTTTTCAGGTGATCACCAGCCCAGGCCCACAAACCTGACTGAGTTAACCAGTTCTGTCAGAAGGACTAGGCAAAAATTCCAGCAAAGTATCGTGAAAAGATTGTCGAAGCTTCTGGATGAGCCTTTGATTCAAGTTCAGGCAGTGCCACCAAATGCTAACAAAGTGTATACAAACGTCAAAATCTAAATCGATATAATATGTCTCTTACCTATTATTTTGAAATGTATGGTAACATAGTTGGTGAAAAATCGAGTTTGAGTATCTTTAGCCTAGGTGCATGTAAACCTTTGGCCTCAACTGTAATTAGTAAGCACTTAACACTGAAAAACTAGCCAGCTATGTACAGCTGGCCACCTTGGTATCTGATTGGCTGAACTTGCCATACATTGTAATACTGTGCAAGTTTAGAGAGATGGCCCAAAACAGCAATGTTAATGGAAGTTATTTGTTTCCATTAACGGTTGTACAGGCAAGAAGTCAGAATGTCAATTTTGTGCATGAGGAAGATATTAGCAGACATGCCAGTAAGCTTTTTTAATACAACACTGATTTTAAATTGCTCAAAATTAATAATTCTTGGTATGACATCTCTATAAAATTAAAGTTTAATGCATATTCAAAAAAGTGTGCCAAATCTGGCATGAATATCATAAAAATAACAAACTTGTGGCACAGCCTATGGATAAATGTATTGCCAAAGCAACAGATTTAGTTGGCTCATTTAACAGGTTCATTTATCTGGGGAGAGATGAATGGATGGAGGGTGGAGTGAGGTGTGGTGTTTGGCAATAATGCAGAGAGGTACCAGCACAGACCACTCTTTCCAAGAATTGTCCTGCCAATGCCAACAATGTTTGCTAGAACGTTAATGGGAATCCGTTTTTTTTTTTTTTTTTTTAAATCAGGATGAAAATGAAGAATGAAAATGTACTGATACCTTGTGGAGGTTGGCATCTAGTATGAATTCAGCACGGACGCCATTGTTTTCTGGGCTGCGGCTGTCAAATAGTGAATTGGTCAAGTAGGTAATTCCTTTAGAGCTTAGATTCTCTCCGCAGTTGAAAAACACGGCATCCTGCAGTGGAGCACATCCACAAGATGACTATTCACATGCAAACACATACATTATAAATAAAACTGTCAAAAATAATATAATTTGCACATTCTACATACAAGTCCCTATTGTATACATATATGTATCCTTTCAAAAAATTGCGATATGTGCATGTAAATTTAGGTATGTATTTTGTGCGTGCGTGTGTGCGTGTGTGTGTGTGTGTGTGTGTGTGCATAAGCAAAAAAACAAAAACAAAAAAAACAAGTGTGTATATGAAAAGTTGTGAGTGTGTGAATATAAATAAATAAATTAGCAGTGTATTACACTCACACACACAATTCATTACCTCTTCTTTTCTGCCTGTCTTCTTCTCAAAGTCCCACACTCCGATGAAACCTTTCAGACACAGAGCCCTGCAGCCTACCACCCCAATCTGACAGTCAAAAAATAGCTCTCCCATCATCAATGCCTAAAAGAGAGTAAAAGGCACAGATATGTAAAAGTCCCACAAGACCTGGCTGCTGCCTAAACAGTCAACTACATCCCTAGCTGAATAGCCCTGCCTTCACTTCTTGACCCCATCACTGCTCCCACCCTTAATGTGGCTTTATTTTTACTTTTTTTTTCTTTTTTAACCCCATTTTCTCCCCAATTTGTTCAGCACATCGTTTCATACGGCTGCTCATACTGCGTCAAAGGGGAGCGCAGCACACTCAGAGGATGGCGCTATCTACCCTCCTCCACACACATGAGCTCACAGACGCCCTTGGCTGTCTAGTGTCACTGTGATTGACAGGGAGTGGGGGGGGGGAAGGAAAAAAAAAACAAAAAAAACCCCACTGTTCTTATTGCAGGAGATCTTCAGTGAAATAACAGGGCCACAGCACTTTGAGTCTTCTATCTAGATTACCACTACACAATGGAGAACAAGAAGATTCCAAAAGAAATAGTACTGCCCTACGCACTCACTGTGTTTACTCAAACTCACTAACTTCTTATTTACTAACCCTAACCAGCCCCCCCATCCACACACACACACACACACACACACAATGCCTCTGTTCTCCGTATAGTAAATATTTTCTTTTTAATTTGCATAATTTCAGTACTGGTACAGTGTTAATCCACTAATCTAAGGAGTTTAAAATAAATTACTTATGACCATGGATTTGTCTTTTACCTCCACAGTGATACCTTCCTGTTCCACACATAGTACCTCCTGTGACTTCACTTTCTGAGGGCTATAGTAGCTGCTCTCAGAACTGCTCTCTGTCAGCTAAAGAAACAAAGAAAATAAAAGGAAGACGCATCAGTAACACAAAAACAGAACTGTTAAACAAATAATCAGTTAACAGAGTCCGGGACATAGAGTATCATCACCAGGCAAACAAGGAGACATGAAATACTCTGGATCTAGTCCTAACACAGAGAGCTCTGGAGATTTAAACAGAATCCACACAAGACAGGACAGGAAAGCTGTTGTTAAACATTTTATTAAAAATAAGCCAGAACCATTGGAAAACAGTTGGGAAAAACCCCAGATGTAAAAACGTCAGCAGTGTCAGCATGGTGTGTGAACTGTGGCTGTGACAGTTACTCAGCCTCAGCTACATCACTCCAGTTCATAACCACTCTCAACCAGAGATGAGCACTGCTTTTTTCCAGATTTTTCTTTATTATTATTTGTACCTGCCTACCAAATTTAGCTGGTTCTCGAAAATATGAACAAACTAATAAACCACCAGCCAGTTACTAAAAAGCTGAGTTCATGTTCATGTGAATGAACATGGTTTTTAGTTTGTCCCGGGAGCTTCATATATGACTGCTTGTTTGCACCCCACCCATATAAAAGTAGAAACCGCTCATTCCTGTGCGAGGGAAAACACAAAAACAAAGTGAGCCTGTTATACGTATCTGTATTAAGAATAAATGTATTCACATTCAGCTACATGCCTACTGTGTGCTTTCATTTGATCCCAAAAAAAAAAAAAAAAAAAAAAAGAGTTAATTCCAGGCATTGAAAACTAAGCGTCAATCCCAAAACATTGCAGTTGATTCCACAAATCGAAAATGATTCACCTTCCACTCACACACAGTAAGCACAATGAATTTAGCATCAGAGCGTTTCAGTTATTGAGACAGTGGATATTTATGTTGCCTTTATTTTGAATTTGTCTGGTCAGAATTAAACAAATCAGGGCTTAAAATGCAGGTAAGACATATAGTTGCAAAAAAAAGTGAGCAGAACCGGTAGGAATGTACAGAGAAGCATCACCTTGCATTAGTCTGTGTGGCTCATTTAGCTGACATAAACAATTAATAATGTTCTCATGCTGTGACAGATTATCTGACAAATGTCAGTAATGTAATATTGTAGTTAGTGACCTGATATTTAATTAGGCCTAGTTTAGAGTGCTGTAGTAGTGTTAGGTGATCGAAATGCTGCAAAGAAATGTTTTTAATGAAATATTTTTGTTATTAACTACATTTTAATAATGATCCAACTAATCAACTGATTGAAGAAAAATCAATGGAATAATCAATTATCAAATTCATCGTTTGTTAAAGAAGAAATATGCTTTTATTTCAGAGCTCAGTAAGGCAGTGTTAAGGTCAGGCTACTGAAGCAAACCACGAATGATAGACCAAAACATAAATGAATAATTAAAACAAAGTTGAACTTGACGCCAACAGTGTCGATGGGGACCCTTAAAATATACTTCTGAAGCTGCTGAAGTAACACAATTTCAGACATTTGACCTTGCTGTGGCCTTGACCCTGTTTGGATCTGCTGGTTACAATGATCATTTCATATAAATCCTACAAATATTCAGCAACATGTTCTTGAGATACTGCACTAACAAGAATCTCCGAGAGACAGACAGACACACTAATGGATGGACAGATGGATGGACTGATGGCAAAAATCAAACACAGTGAGGAAAATGGATCTTCCTCACCATGATGGTGAAAGTAATGTCTCTGTATGACAAACAGGAAAGAAACTATTGAAGAAAAACTGTTTCAGACATTGAAACATGCGGTGACCTTGACCTTGTTTAGATCAATTTCAAAATCTAAATCAGTTCATCTGCTGGTAACAAGCATTCAATCACTCGTTCATGAGATATCATGCTAAAGAGACTCTTGGACAAATAAAGGATGGATGGACAGACAGATGAACAACCTGAAAACCTGAGTGTTCCAAGAGAAACGGACAACAGCATATTTCTTCTGGGAAGCAAACCCAAAAACCCATTTGTTTAACTTGTTCTCAAGAAGTGGCTATGCCCAAAGAATTTAATATTCAAAGGCACAATAAAACTATAAAATCATGGTTATGTATAAAATCAAAGTATGACCAGTAGACTTGACAAAAATAAAGAGGGCAGATGAATAAGTTAATTCAAACAGCCTGTTTTCACTCACAGTGGTGAGATGAATGATGCTGTTGTGAAGGCTAGCTAAGGCTAGTGAAGGCTATATAGCTGTTATAGCCATATGAATATACCAGTCACTAAGAACATTTTGAATAGACCCATAAAATATAAAATGTATAAGGTGCATATTATTAATGAATAGTGCAGCCCCTTTATTGTGATATTTTGACTGATGTGCCCCTAACGCCAAATGAGTTTGCCAGCCCCGAAATAAAGCAAAAAGGCTGCTTGTCTCTCACCTTGAATGTAACTGAGGCTTTGGTGCAGTAGAACCCTACAGAGACTATGGGTTCTCTGAGAGAGGTCTGTAGTGGGCTGGGATTCCCATTGTTCTCCATCTCAGCGTAACATTCCTCCTCCTCCCCGGTGTTGATGATGGCCGGGACGAAGGACCAGGCCCATGACACCCAGCCCTGATCCTCGCTGTCATTTTGCATGCATTGATCTGGTGTCGAATACTGACCTGATGCATCTGTATCCATTCCCTCACTCACCACCCCTGCTGAAGGAGAGAGACAGAACAGAGTTAAAACGATACTCTCAGAGGTGTGGCGAGGTGGGCAGAGAAGGGAGGAGAGAGAATAACATCATATTGGAATGTTTAATCTTGCTAAAGACATCCCTTTAGAAAAACACCACCAGGTTAAGACTGAAGAAACCCAGTGGCTCCGCAAAGGAAAATGATGATATTTCGAATAAACATCTTGCCCTAGTAATCCAGCAGTCACTTTGATCTTCTCCTTTCTTTTTTCTTTTCTTAAACATATCAGTCCTGCAGCCTGAGTGGCTTTGACTGTCAGGTGTGAAATTAACTGCGTCAGTCTGTAATGATAGTTAAGGTCATATGGGACTCACACATCATCACACATACAGAGGATGTGATGGGTGCACGTGTGTACATTTCAGTAGTGCTGTTTTAAAGCATCGGACACAAAGTGTGTAAAATATGAGCTACGTGACCATGTTTTAGTGCATTACATTGCTACATGAAGTACAAAGAGTATGAGCTCTGTGTGTGTGTGGATCTGCATATGTAAAAAGCAGCAGGGGTATAAGCAGTGAGCAGATAAAGCAGTGTGTGCCCTCTGATCAGCCACTGCACAATCAGGCCAGGAAGTCTCTCTTCACATGTAGAACAAACAGGAACATGGCTTAAATGTGGCTTAAAGTAGAACATTTTCATGATATGAATTGTGTAATCTTCCTAAGCGCAGTATATGAACAGTAAAGTGGTTTAAGGACAGTCTTGGTAAATCCACTAACCTGGAATGTTAACCACAACTTCAGTGGTAGAGGTACTCTCCTCTCTCTCTCCGTCTCTCTGAGCTCTAATCTCCCCGTAATATAGAGCCACTGCGAGCTCCAGCAGCCGCACAAACATGGGAAGCTGCTGGTCCGTCAGAGACAGCTTCAGGCTCTCGACCATTGTGTGGATCTGAAAAACACACACAAGCACAAATAAAAATGTATACATCTTCACACATGTATATATACTTCTCACATATACACATATACAGTCAGGTCCGGAAGTATTTGGACAATGACGGAGTTTTTGTGATTTTGCCTTTATACACCACCACAA
>CM075024.1:7974555-7987546 GCA_037576675.1 Pangasius sanitwongsei | reverse complement strand
TGCCGGACCTGAGACTCAAACCCACGACCTTCAGGTTCACCTTCGGGTTACAAGTCCGACTCTCTAACCATTAGGCCCCTGTAGTTGAACTGTACTTGAACTGTAGTTGCTACCATGCAGATTACATCAGAACAGAAGAGCATCATTAGCATTACCCCTACTGATTTTAATGGGATTTGTTCACCTGTCCACAAGGAAGTATGTGCCATCTTTAGTTCATGGGAGTTTACTCTGATGTCATCACCATGCTTCAAATGCAAAAAAAGAAAAACATGCTAACATGCTAACAAAGCTGAGAGCTTTGCAGTTTCATAGTAACATGACTAGCTGCTGCTGTCTTGTTTCAGGATATGCTGTTATTGGAAAGTAATCAATATCTGGGTGGTAAATGTGACTTGCTTTGCATCACACCACCCTGTCATTGATTATTTTCCTATAAAAGCACGTTTAATCATGTTTTATTCCTTACTAACATTCTTCCACTGCGAGATAAACATGTACAGTTCTGCACAGGCAATGCTTCCAGACACAGTAACTCATTCGGGCATCAAAACTGTCTATGCAATGACAATACTGTTGGTAATTATGAGTATAAAACTGTATAGTGTATATTTTAGTGTCTCATTCCAATTCATAGATGGCAAAAGATAAAATGGTCTTACAATTACTAATTCATAACAAACTGCATGAGCCAAAACTCATTAGGAAAAGTTATGAATGGTTAATATTAGGGCTAGATTGGGCAATGAAATGCAATGGAAAAACACACCCTCATTAGTATTCCTGCTGATTTTGTGTGAGATGTGTTTGTCTGAGCTGTAATTGCTTTACTTAAGCTTCAGCTATAAATGGGAGATTTAAAAGCCGATCTGTATCAAAACTTTCTCTCAGCTCTTGAGACACATAAAAGGAATTGCATGGACATCATCATGGGGAAGTGTTTATACTCGATAAATATGACAAACACACTCATAATCATAAAAATCACAGGCACATTTTGATGTCTAGGCTCAAATGAATGCATATTAATCCATGATATTTTCCTCAAATGAGCATTAATATGCAGGAATGCAAGAAATGTGGCTCAGATGTTTTGCATTTGAAATTATGTTTTTCGTCCAAACCATTTGTTTTTGAAACAGTCCAGTAGGACACACAGAGCACGACAGCCATTTCGGAATTGAGTGTGATGATGTGAGCGATTGCAAGCCTCAGAAAGAGGGAGAGAGACAGTTCAACAGTGTCTTGAGGATGTTTCGGCTTTGGAAGGAACTGATGTGATATGAAGAACTCAAGTTCAAATGAAGCTTCAAAACACTGTGAAATCGCTCATAGCTCATGAGTGTGTTATACCTGTGTATACAGAGAAAGCGTGGAAACTCTTTTCTCCTCTCCCCATCAGTCTATATGCTGTTTTCTCAGTGTCTTACTCACACAAACAGTCCACTTATCCTTCACATTCTGTTCACCACTTAGCATTTAATATCTCATCACCATCTCTTTGGATCATACAGCAACGCAATTGATTTGAAATGATCTGAAATATAGCAATATAAACACTATCTATGGAAACACACACACACACACACACACAAAACCTCCGCATTGCTTTTCTTTCATATTTACAAAGACCATTTATTTCAAACACTTTTAGTGAAATGTATTACTCTTAGCCTATGTGATACAAAATGATTTCCAGCTCTAGTGTTTAAAAAAAATGATTCCTGCATCAGAGTAAAAAAAAAAAAAAAACTGAATCTTACTTTAATAATTCTTTAATAATATGACATTCTTGAGCTGCCGTGAGCTGCCCTGACAATCCTGTAATGGTAATTCATGGTCATCAGTATGTCAGTAGTCAGAACCGATGGGAAATTTGCATGCATACGTAATACAGCAGAATCAAATGCAAATTTGAGGCAGGAAAGAAGTCCACAGGAGCTGGAGGCCATGCATGGGAAAATGATATTGTATAGGAAAAAGGATTCAGGACTAATACAGATTTAGCTTTATCTTGCTAGCTATAAACCATGTATTTGTTGCATAATTTGGGGGGAATCTACTAACTGATAGATGACAGCCAGCGGCTTTATCCTCGTTGTGGAATTTGTATCATTACCCAGTTGTGAAGTTGTTAAGCTAAACAACTCATGACAGCCAGTAACTATTTGATTGAGAGCACGTAGTCCAGTGTTTCTCCTTACCCTCATTGTGTAACCTACAGTATATTTATTGCTCCCTGTTTTGGTTCGCGTGCTAACGATATCCAGCTCTTGCCTAATGTGTTTAACAGACTGAAGGGCAAAATAGACAATCCAATGCACAGAGAGCACACACACAGGGTTTAGAATTACACACACTGGAAGCAACCAGATGTTCTGGTTTTGTTTTCTACACTGTATATTAACTAGCTAGCTAGTTTGTTCATCTCGTTCATTGTTCATGTTCGATACCATCAACTGTGGAGAAACTTGATTAAAATGGAGAAGTTGAAACATTTTGCTCTTTCACCTGGTACTTAGTAACAGCGACGGTCACACTGATATGCACCAAATATGCTTTATTCTCATCACACTTCTGTAATACTCAAGAGACAGGAGCTGATAATTACATCTTCAGAGTCACGAATATTGTGGTGTATCCCACACTACATACTATTACACTAACTAGTTTGTCAGTACACACACCATTATTGTTATTACTATTTAAGCATATGCATTATGCGTTTTTGGGACACTGGATTCTCTCTGAATGTGTATTGACTTGTCATTTGCAGCCGTGACATTAATCCACAGCTTAATTCATTGTTACAAAATGATCTTCCTCAAGTAGCTTGCAACGGCATTTTTCACCAGAGAAGGTGAAATTCCAAATTCTTACATCCAGAAGCTTAAAATAAGCTTTTAGTTGGCGTTCATTAAAAAGCTACCTCATGAACAGACAACCGTGAAACTGTGTCTCCATTCAGCTTGTTTAATTGATATCTCTATATTTTTTAATGTTTTTACTTATATTCAGTTCATCCCACACATATTCATTTTCAGCTTGGTGCGAATCAAGGTGGATTTATTAGCATTACATTATCCCATCAAGCAGAAAAGGCAATAATAGGTTTAATAAACGGTTTTAAAGGTTTAAAATAAAACAGTACTAATAGTAGCATATCATTTTTGTAATGCCTATATACAAGGAATCAAATGGACTGTAACAAAAAGACTAATACTGTTATAAAAAGATTTTCTCATAGGGAGCAGCCAAAAAAAAAAAAAAGAGCCAATATGGAAGAGTAAGAGGGGTGTCATCTAAACTATTCTTTGCTCATTTATTTATTTATTTATTTCGCCCCATTTATCTGATTACATCCCTACTGAGTCACTGGCAGATTGCAGGAATAGACACAGGATTAAAATGGATTAAAAAAAGAATTAAGATTAACAGTGCTGGAGACATATTCATATGCAGGGTTATCAAAATATATTGAATCATAAAATATGCCTCATTTGATTACATAATAAATGTCAGGAGCCCAGGGCATTACTACAGGTGGAGACAAAAGCGGCTGTAATTTCTGAAATAAAATGAGAGATGGCGAAAAATGTACTCTTTTGATGGCTGTGATTGAGGAACAAAGGAAGATGAAGGAAAAACTAGAAAACTAGGATAGATGTTTGCCTTTTGTATTGTTTAATTATGCACAATAATGATGCTCAATAATGTACAATATTTTTGCTCAATAATGAGTAGAATAATTCAGTTGATGGTA
This sequence comes from Pangasius sanitwongsei, assembly GCA_037576675.1. Lineage (NCBI taxonomy): Eukaryota > Metazoa > Chordata > Actinopteri > Siluriformes > Pangasiidae > Pangasius > Pangasius sanitwongsei. The sequence continues at coordinate 7,983,783 of CM075024.1, read as the reverse complement.
CATTCCGCAGCACTGCTCATGCCACCATGTGGTGTGTGTGTGTGTGTGTAGGGGCGACTGTCACCAGTCACTATGGTGACTGTAACTGAGTCACTGTATGACCCCCCACTCACATATGGCTGATTAGTTTAACAAATGGTTATATTTGACCTAATAATGCAATCCCATAAATCATTAGATCTTTTTACATGGTTTGTTTGTCTGAGGTAAACAATGTCCACCATCTGTGATTTGCCCATACAAACACACCCACAACTCAAGTCTTGATATTTAAGTGAAAGTGTCAAGACTGATAAGAACAAGTGAAGTTACAAATCCTAAATGAGTCATAATGTGCTCTTTACCAAATTTAATAATTAGTGTAGTAAATTTCTACAAATCAAGCAGGCTTAAAATTGGTGTTCATCACTTTCTAGACAAACTTTGGTATTTGAAAGATGCATAACCATTACTATAAAAACTGAATATTTCAGTTCATTTCTACATGAGAAGAAGCATAGGCTGTGTTCACTAAGTGTGTGCAGTTGTCTCAGTTCAATTTGGCTTTACTTTGGGATTTGCTTTGTTGGGCTTCAAATGCCAAACAAAATTTGAAGTTGTTGCATTTATGTATGATATTCTTGAACCAAAGGTTCTAAACATTGCAGTCCTTTTGTTGTTGCAAACAACACCATCTTTGTAAGCTAAAGAAGGCTAAAGAATGAGCGCTCTTTTCAGCTTTATTGTTATCTAGTGCAAGTTGATTGGCTGTCAGACTAGTTGAACGGTGACCTTGGAAATGAAGATTGATGCTGATTTGCTGAAAATTCATTGTTTGATGTGAGAAAGAATAGTTGATTCACTGTGCACTGTTAAATGTATCATTTTTAATTTTTGGCTTTAAACATGTATCAAGTCTTTACAAGTCCAAGTGAAGTCACAAGTCATAGATGGCAAACTCAAAGTCAAGTCTTCTTCAAGTTTCCTTTAATTATGTCGTGTCAAACGTCAGGAAATATGTGACTCGAGTCCAAGTCAAGTCCAAATCATGCGACTCAAGTCTACAACACTGCAATGTAGCTTTCTTCTACTGACCAGTGCCCTACTGGCCTCTTACTTTAACCTTTGGTATCTTATTTTAGTATTAAAAAGTATTTTTAGAGAGAAGAACTCACCATGCCACTGGGGGAGTTTTGGGGTATTTGGTACCCACCAAAGACAGTACAACACTAGGAAACACTAGTTATATAGATGTAACTTTATGAAACGCTAAAGACCCAAATGGCATATTTTCTTGAAACTCATATGCTGTTGTTCTGGTGTGTGTGTGTGTGCACATATCTTGCCATTCTGGTATGTGAGTGTATGTAATGTTGCATACAGTCAGGTATTCTGTGTGTGCCCATGTAATGTTTCTGTGGAGTGTGTGTGTGTATGTGTGTGTGTGTGTGTATGTCAGTCTCTTTTGCTCCACTCACCTGTGGCCTGCTCAAATTCAGTCTCATTGCAAGTGATCTGAGACCTTTGGGCAGACATATATAGACATTTATTAACACACACACACACACTCAGTGCATAGAATCTCTGGACTCTAAGAGATCTGCCATAATCTTTCCACAGTAAATGTGCAAGTGCTACGCACATACCAACTCGTGGAGTAAAGCAAAGTGTGTGAGCTGTTACAGTTAATTGTCCACTTAGCCATTTAATTGGGTGCTTGAGCTTGGATTGCATCCTGATTGAGTTTCGGTAGCAATCTAATTGTGCTTATTCTCCTAACCACGTCCCCTCAGGACACTCAAAACTATCTCATGGCTTACTCATGTATCAACATCATTCACTGCTTTTTGGAGGTAAGTATGCTTGCAATGGTTGTATAGAATATTCCTAAAACTCTAAGATATACCAAGTCATACATTCATGGGTGTAATAAATGCAAATGAGGTGGATCATCTTTTTTTTAAATTTTTTTTTACAAAAGACCTTTGGAGGAGAAACTAAAACCTGATAGACTAAGCACACGATACAGGTACAAATCTTCGGTCTTTCTACAAATCTACAAATCTTCCACATTTGGTATTCAGAAGAAACACGGCATGAACCCAGTTGGGCATTAAGTGGTCGTAGGGCAACACTTTGGTGCACAGAGTGACATTTTACACAATCGCTATTTCAATCACTAACACAATCTGACATGAACAGGAATACTACATTCGGCATTCTTGAGACAAAGTAAAGAAGTTCCTGTTGTTTTTTTTCTTTTAGTAAAATATATTTACTTCACGTAAGGACTGTCTGTTGAGCTGAGTCATATTTTAACTACAAATAAATGAACAATGGCTTAATTTATAACCTCTCACCGGCCACTTTATTTAAAACAACTGTAAACCTGCTTATTCATGTAATTATCCAATCCAGCTGATCATGTGGAAGCAGTGCAGCTCATAGAATCATGCAGATACAGGTCAAGGGCTTTTGTTAATATTCAAACATCATAATGGGGAAAAATGTGATCTCAGAGACTTTGAGCATGGCATGGTTGTTGGTGGCAGATGAGCTGGTTTGAGTATTTGATTGTCACACACACAACAACTCTCTAGAGTTTACACAGAAGAAAAAAAAACATCCAGTGAGTGGCAGTTCTGTGGGTGGAAATGGCTTGTTGGTGAGAGAAATCAGAAGAGAATGGCCAGACTGGTTCCAGCTGACAGAAAGGCTATGATAACTCAAATAAGCACTCTTTATAACCATGGTGAGCAGAAAAGCATCACAGGATGCACGACACGCATGGCAGGGTCAGAATTTGGCATGAGTAGAATGAATCCAAGGACCCAACCTGCGTTCAACAGTTCAGGCTGCTGGTGATGGTGTATTGGTGTGGGGGATGTTTTCATGGCACACATTGCTCCCATTAATACCAATCGAACATTGTTACCAATGTTAATACCAATCGAACATTGTTACCAATGTTAATACCAATCGAACATTGTTTGCATGCCACAGCCTATCTGAAGAATGTTTTTTTCTTAAAAACTGAATTTTTTTTTTTAAAAAAAAGCTCCATTGAAAATATTTTCCATAAATGATAATTTTGCTCAGACTAGTCTATGAAAAATTTGTAAATGCTTAAGTTGGTAACTGACTGTAAGTTTGCTTGACTGCTAATGATAAACTTGCTCCTGAACATGAGCTCAGAGTATGTGTTCTGTTAGCAGAGTGTGCAAAATAATGGCGAAGTGTTCGTATCTGTGTGTCTAGCAGATCTGGAATGTTATTGACTAGGGCACTTTTGTCAGAAAAAGTGAAATCACGGTGAATGTGTATAGAGCATCTGGATCTCCACAACGTCCTATATGGCACCACAACACAGCACATTTAATGAGAAGTTGTATATGAGAGGTTATGATAAAACCATGGTTATAAGTTTTTCTTCTATTTTTGCATGTCAGACAGTAAATGGGAACTAATCACAGGTAGCAGCTAAAGCTGTGATTGGAGAACTGAAGAAACGTTGGACCGCACATGCCATGGGATTGGTCTGAGGAATCATTCAAGCCAATCGTATTGATCAGTCGCCTAATTTGCATAGAATTGACAAAATCTCAATTTAAATATTCTTTACCTCACTGATGAATGTTGCTCACGTACATAGAAAATTACTGGCTGTACTGTTGCTTGCTAGTGTGAACCAAGGGTTAACATCTTAGCAAGTGAAAATATCTTAAATATAATCAGATTTATAAAGTATTTCCAATTGTAAGATTACAATAAACCAACTATCACATTATTAAACCTATTTCTAGACATTTTTAGTCATTTCAAGCTTATAATAGTCTTGTTCTGTTGGTAGATAATTTTGTTAATGTTAAGCTTTATTTCTGGAAAGAAGCAACCAAGAACAAGGGATTAGTCAGAAAATAACCAGGATGCCAAGGGTAACGCTCAACATGATGCTACTACCACCATGCTTCACACTGAGGATGGTAAACTCAGGATGATTGTGTGTGTGTGTGTGTTGGAGGGAGAGAAAGATAGTGTTTAGTTGTGTGTGATAAAGCTTAAGCATTATGAGAACCATTGTGTTTGTGGTGTGTGTGTGTGTGTGTGTGTTGGAGGGAGAGAAAGAGAGTGTTTAGTTGTGTGTTATAAAGCTGGGGCATTATGAGCATCATTGAGTGTTGTTCCTCTGAGCGTGTGTGTGTTTGTGTGTGTGTGTGAGTGAGTTGCATGATGCACTATTCTGAAGGCAGTGCATATGAAATGCCACGGATTTGTCATCTTGCTTTTCCCAGAATCTCCACGACGACGTGATGACAGTGTTTCTGTCCCTTGCGCTGCCGTTAGCCAAACATCTCCGATGGAAATGTCACGCGGCTCTTGTGCTGCCTTGGCCATTATGTGCCTGTACTGTGTTCCCTGATGAGATGTTAGGACACAGTATTCTTAGCAATCACTGGAACTGGGCGAGAAGGTCAACTTTGGAGCTGCTCAGAGAAAACCTTGAGTGTTTGTGTGTGTGTGTGTGTGCTGGAAAAAGACAAAGCAAACCTCAAGTACTCTGACATGCAAAGGGATTTCAGTATCTGCTTCCTGATCCTTTTTTTTTTAATATTTTGGTGACTCCAAATTTGAATTTGATGATGGTAAACAAAAAGAATCTGGTTGCAAAAGACCCGAGTAGCCTAGCAACCTGACGCTGCGTGATTGTAATCTGACTGAAGAATCTATGAAGAATTTTATTGAGGAGTCAGATTCATATTAGCTAAAATGTTATCCTCTTATTATTCTGGATTAGCACTAAAAAGACAGGGAGTGCTATTCATCTAAACTTTCAGAAACTCTAGTAGATCCCTATAGCTTGGCATCCTGTCAGTGGCTAAATGATGCTAAGCAGCGGTCTAGTCTGCAATTACCGCACATCTCATAGAGACTCTGAGCATTTATATTAGAGATAAATTGAAAACTGAAGTCTCTTGATACGTTCAAGACATATTGTTTTATGATTACAACATTATAAACAAAGTTGAAGAAAGTTAGATAGCTAAATATGTCCATTATAGGCAACTCCTCAGTAAGAATGCTAGCTAACTAGCTACGTAGGTTTGTTAAAGCAATATAAATTAGGCATTTTGGCTAACTTGCGAGCTAAGCTTGTTAATTTCGTAGCTAGTTCAGTGATATGATAGTTACTATGTAGCTGAGTTGAAATGTGCGCTGTGAAGATGGAGCTCCTTGGACCAGTAATCCCTCCTAATTACCTGGACCCACAACCGTCTTCTATTGGCTTGGAAAAGTGTCTGATTTGATAGTATGCAGTAAAATGAATGTATTTATCAACATTGACTCTACAAATAACTATAACTATTCATAAATATGTTAACCAATCTCAGACAACAATATATTGTTTACAAGGTTTCTTTGCTGACCTTTTGCTCTTAACCATTGAATTCTGTAATTCTGGGGACAGCAGACCCACTTAATTTCCAGTTTCATAAGAACTGCTTATAAATATGATTTTTTCCCTAATGTAAGACATTCCAGACATTCTCAGAGACCTTAAATACCCCAGATACAAAACCTAATCAAATGCTATTGGAATTCTATTGTTTGGATTTTATACATTGCAAATATATAATTGAATTAGTTTGTCTGTAAGTGGGTAAAAAGTTCAGCTCTATTTGTTTTAGTGCCTTTTTAAACATTATATTATATTTATCTCCCAGATTTCATTTCCTGTTTTTTTTTCCTGACCAATATAGCATAAACTGCATAGAATCTCATTATGTGTAGGTGTAATAATAAAGGTTTTCCTGGTTGGTCTTTATCTAAAAAGAGTTCAGGATTACATGGTGTTCTTTCCAGGTTTTAATTAAAAAGGTTCTAGAGAAAAAAAAGAGAAATATTTGCCTCATTTTGAGAGTATTATTATTATTTTTTATACATACAGTATTGGAGAATAATACACAAGGGTTGAATGAGGAACAGGTTTAGAAGTAATAAAGTTTTTAGCATAGAATTAGGAAATACAAAAATGTGCTTAACAAGCATCCATGTTAATACCATGAGGACATTAAGGGCTGTTGATTTACTCTTTTTTTTTCATTAATAATTACTCTATAGTTTGTGTAACAGGATTGTACAAGAGGTTCAAAGTGACAGTCAATATCACTGAAAATATCACTAAAAATGATGAAAAACAAGAATTTGAGAACTTAAATTTCTTCTTCCCATGATCTTCAGGAAATTCAGATGATGAAACGTCCTGTTGAAAATGTAACTTCTGGAATATTGCAAATATATCACAGGGGTGATTGTGTTCAGGTAACAGGGATGAGTGAAGGTCGTAAAGGACACTTTACTTTTGGTTAAAATGTCATTCAGCTTTACTTTACACGCAAATCTGTCTTAGTGTTCTTACATGAATCACTATTTATATACGGTGTTGTAGCTGTATCTTGCTAACTGCTAATTAGTCTATTAGTGTTGACAAACTAATGGCATTTTTTTGTAACACTTTTTTTGTGCACTGGCTCAGACAACATGCTCTTTTATGTTTACTGAATTCTTGTAAGGACTCTTCTAGCCTTCACAGAACATTTGACACGTAGCATGCAAATTGCATTTATTCTTGACGCAAGCAATTATCTGCAAGGAGATTGGGGTTTAATTTTAAACGAAAAAGCCAATTTAGCCCTGAAATCAGGGTCACTGTGTGAAATCTGGAGAGAAATTGAGAGAGCTTTTTACATTAGCCAGGCTGTTAACATACTGATGGAATCACTATTGCTAAATACTGCCGCGCATGACATTCATGAATTCAAACATGCAAATAAAAATGGTGCTCGTAAGTCGCTTATCAGTTGGAAGTGGGAGACTTTTACCTCATCAGTGGCTGCATTCTACCTAATTAGAGTTTGATTGATTTCAATTGCAAAGCTTCTGTGAGTCATCTGTGAGAAAATTCTCAAAAACAACCTCTAAATAACCTGAATTTGAAAGTCCAGTATGAAAGCTGTGCATTTGGCCTTTATTTCATATTTATTGGAGAACGCTTTTAGCTGATAAGTGTGATGCAAATTAGCAGCCACAGTGAGTTCACTCAGGAGACAGACTTTGAAAAATTGGAGAGATCAACAAACAGGTTATAGTAAAATAATAATTAAAATAAAAAAGGTTGCTTTATACTGTATATGACAGTGTGCAATGATGGATAAAGAATTTACTAATGAAGTGGTTTCTAAGAAAACAGATAAAATGTTTAAATTATAAAAAGTTTTAAAAGTAGGAAAAGTCATAAAAGTAAAAATACTGTAAGCAGAATTGGTAGGGATTGGTGAAGTGGGTATACAAATTCTTTTTCATCATTTCTAATGTACATACACTGGCTGCTAGAATTATTGGCACCCACACCCATCACAGAAATGAATAAAATAAATAGCATACAGTAAGTAATATTTTGAGCTTGAGAATACTGTATAGTTTTATGTGAATACTATTTTCTCAAACACAAAATGTTTTCAAGGGTTTTTTTTCCTGCAAAACATTGGTTTAAAATTATTTGAACCTTTACAATTAATTTATATTCCGATATCTCCCTGTAATTTCAGGCAAGGTTGAAGATCAGGGGTCAATTAATGGCAAGTTCTCTTGTTCCAGACCTTTGCAACTTTGTGTGTGTGTGTGTGTGTGTGGCTTTGCTTGTGCTTAATTTGGTTTTCCCCATCATGATTGATGACATAATTTACTTTATATTTATAGCCCAAGGAGAGAGAAAATTAAAAAATAATGTATATTTTTTAAGGATGATTGTTTATTTGCATTCCTTTTAAATATTCCCTGGGTGTGTCAATAATTTTGGCACATATAAAGAAAAAATTACTATTATGTAAAGATGAGGTTTGTACGAGAACTAATTTTAATAGTGTTTGAGGAAATGTAAATAATTTCTCCTTTTTTTGAGTGCACGGAAATTATTGTGTATAACACTCATGCAGTTATACAGTTATTTTTGCTTATTTTATGGAGGGTGCAAATAATTCCGTATGGCACTGTATGACTTCTAAGCCATTAGTTTTTCTATGAAGCCTAAGTGGCTCATTAAGTTGGAATTGTAGCATATTTCCAAGCAAGACAGTTGCTTCATTGGATTTCACACAAATGAAAATGCCAAACATGGTAAACCTGGTAAATTTGTATCCCTTTCATTATAACCAAACAAATCAAATGGTCACTTGTCCATTTGTGTAATTTATACTTTGATTGGATAATGTGTGTCATTCATTCATTCATTCATTTATTCATTCATTTATCTTCAGTAACCACGTTATCCTGGTCAGGGTCATGGTTTATCCAGGATTACATCCAGCTTGGGACGCCGGTCCATTGCAGGGCTGGATAACGTGTGCTTATTCTATTTATTTATAGTTTCTCCTCCAAACACATTTTGTGAAAAAAATAATTCACCTTGATTGTGATCATTACACATAAAATGCACCTTCTCTTCTCAGATGCGCTGACTTATTCACTGACAGATGAATCGCAATGAAACATATGAAGATCAAATCTATGGGGTGTGTCACTCTGTGTAATCATATTATGTCATTCTTCCTAAGTTTTTCCAGTGTTTGTAGCCTTTTCATACCATGAAATAATGACATGACATAACATGAATAATTGACAACGCCCCTAGGTTACGTCTGTAACCATGGTTCCCCGAGGGAACGAGACGCTGTGTCAAACAATGCTTTGGGAAAGCCTCTGCGTGACCACGCTCTGAATCACATGTGTAATCCATCCACGGAATCACGTGACGTCACCGGCGGGATGACGTAGCGACCCGGAAGTATAAAAACGCATGCGGTGGAGCCGGCACCAGCTTCAGGAGGGTGAAGGAAGTGCTTGCAGGGATGCAGGAAGTATGGTACCGAGACGCAGCGTCTCGTTCCCTCGGGGAACCATGGTTACAGAATTAACCTAGGGACGTTCTAGGGACGTAGCTGCGTCAAACAACGCTTTGGGAACGGGTATCTAACACCACCAGACTGACAAATCCCTGCCTAGTGTGGAAGGGCACAACTAGGTCAAGAGAACTGAGGAGCCGGGAGCGGCATCGAGGTCGAGGCTATAAAACCTGACAAAAGTCAGGGGGGTAGACCAATTCATTTCAATTCAGTTTTATTTGTATAGCGCTTTTAACAATGGATATTGTCACAAAGCAGCTTTACAGAAATAAATGGATTCACAAAAAAT